>SJYC01110941.1:0-115313 GCA_006408675.1 Madoqua kirkii | reverse complement strand
GACCAAGGATGAGATGGCTGGATGGCATCACCGACTCAATGGATGTGAGTCTGAGTGAACTTTGGGAGTTGGTGATGGACAGGGAGGCCTGGCGTGGTACAATTCATGGGGTCACAAAGAGTCAGACACGACTGAGCGACTGAACTGAACTGAACTTACATCATCTTTTGTTGTTCAGGCTCCAAGTGTCTGACCTTCGCAACTCCGTGGACTGCAGCACGCATCAGGCCTCCCTGTCCCTCTCCATCTCTTGGAGTTTGCCTAAGTTCATGTCCATTGAATCAGTGATGCCATCCAACCATCTCATCCTCTGTCATCACCCTCTTCTCCTTCTGCCTTCAATTTTTCCCAGTATCAGGGTCTTTTCCAGTGAGTCAGCTGTTCGCATCAGGTGGCAAAGTATTGGCGCTTCAGCATCAGTCCTTCCAGTGAGTATTCAGGTTTGATTTCCTTGATGATTGATTGGTTCGATCTCCCTGCTGTCCAAGGGACTCTCAAGAGTTTTCTCCAGCATCACATCCAAAGCATCAATTCTTCAGCATGCTGCCTTCCTTATGGTCCAGCTCTCATATTCATACATGACTACTGGAAAGACTATAGCCCTAACAATATCAACTATACCTCAATTAATAAAAGAAAGTAGGGGACTTCCCTGGTGGTCCAGTAGCTAAGCTTCTGTGCTCACAATGCAGAAGCCTGGGTTTAATCATTGGTCAAGGAACTAGATCCCCATGCCTCAGCTAAGAGTGTGCATGCTAAAATGAAAATCCCACATGCCACAAGAAAGATCAATGATCACGCATGCCACAACTAAGACTCAGCCAAATAGATAAACAAATAAATATTTTTTAAAAAGAAGGTAGTCTATAAATACTAACAAATCACAGCCTAGTTAAGTATGAAGACACACATATAAATCATTCAAATAATATAATCTCTGATTTTCCATAAATCTTTCCATAAATCATATTATCTTTTGTTATCCTTAGTGATTTGTTTGTTCCTTGGAGTTAACTAAATTATAGGAATTTTATTTAGTGAAGATCTAAAAATAAAATCACACCTCAAAAATACAGAGTATGACAGGAGCTAGGATTGGCTGGCCTTCCCTGGAAGGAAATCACTACCCACTCCAGTATTCTTGCCTGGAGAACCCCATGGATGGAGGATCCTGATGGGCTACAGTCCATAGGGTCTCAAAGACTTGGACACAACCACACAACCGAGAGACTATCACCTAATTGCAATCCATGAACTGTAGTAGCCTGCCAGGCTCCTCTGTCCAGGGGATTCTCCAGGCAAGAATACTAGAGTGGCTGTCATGCTATCCTCCAGGGGATCTTACTGACCCAGGTCTCTTGACTTGCAGGTGGATTCTTTATATCTGAGCCACCAAGGAACTCCTGGCTGACTTCAAATGTTCTCTCATTGGAACATGGCTGCCTACAGACTTATTCGTTTATATCAGTTCATCAGGTAATTGAACATATTACATGACTGACAGTAAAAGTGTGGAAATACAAGGTGTAAAGTGAGGCTTTTGGATGGATCCTTTGCAGTGAAACCCTAGGAAAGAGGAGCAGAAGAGGCTCTTCCAGCCAGTTGCCAGTGACAGAAGACAGCTGATGGAGAAGAAAAAATGCTGACACTGCCAGGTCACACCTGTCAAAGCTGTTCAGAGTAGGTGGAGGCCTCACTGCTTTGACGCAGATTACCTTTAGAAGGACTGATCTACCACGGGTTCAAGCTAAGCATCCACTTTCCATCCCGGAAGTCTATAAGCTCTGGGCTTGGCAGCCTTGGAGACTGGGTTCTGTAGATACAGGTTTTTTTCATTGTGAAGTGTGTTCCCCTATCACCTGAGAAACAGAGGTCTGTGCACACACTGTATGGACACTGAGACTTGCAGAGTCACCTCTTCCCAGCCAAGCCTTGCCTCTGAAATTCCCCTCACCCATGTTGGGAACTCACTAAAGATCTCAGTGGGGATGGCTTCTTGGGTCAGTCCCTCTTTTCCAGCAGATGTCTAGCACTGTTCTGATAGTTCAGCTCCTACTGGCCATCCATGTCAGCATTGGCAACTCATCTTCTGTAATTCATGGGGCTGGCTTCAAGGTTCTGAGTCCTCTATCATGTGCGACCATGTATGCACTGGCTGGGTAACTTTGGCATCCTTCTCCATTTCTGAGAGCTGGAGCCAGACCTCACTCCTTTTATTTTGGTGATACTGTCATCAAAGTCTGGAATTCTTGAGGGGCACCAGCCCAACCACATACTGTCTTGATGAACTCCTCTAAGGCCACACAATCCTAGAATTGAAAAGCTGAGAAAACTCTCAGTTCAAGTGGCTCATGCCCATGTAGTCCTCAAACATTAAAACAAAAAAATGGAATTTTATAAATTAAAATCACTAATGGAAAAAAAATCACTTGATTGTCATTCTCAGTGATTCATACTAAAGATTCTGTTTATAACATAATGAGTAAAAAAAACCTATGGGGAAAAGGAAGTTTGAACACTCAACCACTTTTAAACAGACATTATATCCTAAATAATTTTTTTTAAACTTTCCATTTAAAATATTTGCTAACAATTGTATTTCTTACACATAATAGTAACTGAACTCCTACCCCTAAGTTAAACAGTACTTTTGACATTTTGAAATGGATAATTCTTTGTTGAGGGGGAATGTCTGGTGTTTTGTAGGGTGTTTAGCAGCATCCCTGGTCTCTATTCCCAGATGCCAGTATAACTGCTCCTTCTCAGATGTGACACAAATATGTCTTCCAACCTGCCAAATGTCCCCAGGGAGGAGAGTCCCATTTGGCTGAGAACAACTTCCCTAAGCACTCTGCGGAAAGATAAGAGAGGGAGTAAACATAGCTGCTATAATAAGAGACTGACTCTGTGTCTTATCTATAAATAGGAGTAAGCAATGAATATTTTAGATTTATTTTTCCTCTTTGCCTTTCAGGCAATATACAGATGGTAAAGAATCTGCCGTTCAATGCAGGAGACTTAAGAGATGTGGGTTGGATCCTTGGGTCAGGAAGATCTCCTGGAGCAGGGCATGGCTACCCACTCCAGTACTCTTGCCTGGAGAATCTCATGGACAGAGCAGCCTGGTGGGCTACAGTTCATAGGGTCCCAAAGAGTTGGACATGACTGAAGCGACTTAGCGTGCATGCTTGCATGCGCATATGCACACACACACACACACACACACACACACACACACACAAAGACATCTCCATAACAAGTGTCATCAAAGGAAACTAAGTAGAACATTAAAAAATGTTGACGTTAAAAGGCTCTTAAGGAACGTCCTAACTTCTGACCTGAAGGCAGAGTACTGAAGAGGGGTTTAGTCAGAGATGGCAATGGCATCCCACTTCAGTATTCTTGCCTGGAAAATCTCATGGATGGAGGAGCCTGGTAGGCTGCAGTCCATGGGGTCACAGAGAGTCGGACAAGACAAGCGACTTAGCAGCAGCAGGAGGTTTAAATTCAGAGACAATTCCATCAATTTACAGGTATTTTTTGTTTGGACAATCTGGATTTTATCAAGAAGAGTAGTAAGGGATAGTTATTGACAAAATGTCAAGAGAAAGTGTAGGTTGAAAAGAACAGTTGAAGAGGATAGACACATGAGGGGACTTAATGGAAAGTTCTCAGCCCTTCAATCCACTGTCCTTCAGCATCTCCCTAAGAAGTTAACACTGTGCAATACGTACTCTCCTGTTGGCTGCAGTGAATTTCACTGGTAGTAAGGCACAGCTTTGAGTTCTCCTTTCAATAATATTGATAGCTTCTATCTGAGCCCTAAATCTTCATACATTTGGTCCCCCTACTTGGATTAACAGATCTGCTAAACTGTGAACTTCCTGATGTTCGAGCTGGTTTTAGAAAAGGCAGAGGAACTAGAGATCAAATTGCCAACATCCTCTGGATCATCAAAAAGGCAAGAGAGTTCCAGAAAAACATCTATTTTGCTTTATTGACTATGCCAAAGCCTTTGACTGTGTGGATCACAATAAACTGTGGAAAATTCTGAGAGAGGTGGGAATACCAGACCACTTGACCTGCGTCTTGAGAAATGTGTATGCAGGTCAGGAAGGAAAAGTTATATCTGGATATGGAACAACAGACTGATTCCAAATAGGAAAAGGAGTACGTCAAGTTTGTATATTGTCACCCTGCTTATTTAACTTCTATGCAGAGTACATCATGAGAAATGCTGGCCTGGAAGAAACACAAGCTGGAATCAAGATTGCCAGGAGAAATATCAATAACCTCAGATGTGCAGATGACACCACCCTTATGGCAGAAAGCAAAGAGAACTAAAAAGCCTCCTGATGAAAGTGAAAGAGGAGAGTAAAAAATTTGTCTTAAAGCTCAACATTCAGAAAACGAAGATCATGGCATCTGGTCCCATCACTTCATGGGAAATAGATGGGGAAACAGTGGAAACAGTGTCAGACTTTGTTTTTGTTGGGGGGGGGGCTCCAAAATCACTGCAGATGGTGACTGCAGCCATGAAATTAAAAGACGCTTACTCCTTGGAAGAAGAGATATGACCAACCTAGATAGCATATTCTGGAAAAGGCAATGGCACCCCACTCCAGTACTCTTGCCTGGAAAATCCCACGGACAGAGGAGCCTGGTGGGCTGCAGTCCATGGGGTTGTGAAGAGTTGGATATAACTGAGTGACTTCACCTTCACTTTTCACTTTCATTCATTGGAGAAGGAAATGGCAACCCACTCCAGTGTTCTTACCTGGAGAATCCCAGGAATGGGGGAGCCCAGTGGGCTGCCGTCTACGGGGTCGCACAGAGTCGGACACGACTGAAGTGACTTAGCAGCAGCAGCAGATAGCATATTCAAAAGCAGAGACATTACTTTGCCAACAAAGATCCATCTAGTCAAGGCTATGGTTTTTCCGGTGGTCGTGTATGGATGTGAGAGTTGAACTGTGAAGAAAGCTGAGCACTGATGAATTGATGCTTTTGAACTGTGGTGTTGGAGAAGACACTTGAGAGTCCCTTGGACTGCAAGGAGATCCAACCAGTCCATTCTAAAGGAGATCAACCCTGGGTGTTCTTTGGAAAGAATGATGCTAAAGCTGAAACTCCAATACTTTGGCCACTTCATGTGAAGAGGTGACTCACTGGAAAAGACTCTGATGCTGGGAGGGATTGGGGGCAGGAGGAGAAGGGGATGACAGAGGATGAGATGGCTGGATGGCATCACGGACTCGATGGACATGAGTTTGGGTGAACTCTGGGAGTTGGTGACGGATAGGGAGGCCAGGTGTGCTGCAATTCATGGGGTCGCAAAGAGCTAGACACAACTAAGCGACCAAACTGAACTGAACTGAACTGAAGGATAACTTAGATTTTAAAGTTTCAGAACTGGAGTTGTGAGAATTCACTGCCCTTTGGTTTGTGTGTTCTCAGTGTGTTAGCCCACTGATTAATGGAGCATATCCACATTCGGGCTAGCTGCCCTGAGTTATGAACACACAGGACTGATCACCCTTCCCTATCAGCCCCTCATGATGTAGGGGCTGTCTCTCCTATCAGCCCCTCATGATGTAGGGTTGCATATACCGGCTTTGATATGACACAGGTCTGAGCTCCGGCTCCGGCTCTGCCATTTATTAGCTGGGTGTTGTCATTGTTCAGTCACTCAGTGGTGACCGGCTCTTTGCGACCCCACGGCCTGCAGCACGCCAGGCTTCCCTGTCCATCACCAACTCCTGGAGCTTGCTCAAACTCATGTCCGTTGAGTCAGTGATGCCATACAACCAGCTCATCCTCTACTGTCCGCTTCTCCTCCTGCCTTCAATCTTTCCCAGCATCAGGGTCTTCTCAAATGAGTCACCTCTTTGGGTCAGGTGGCCAAAGTATTGGAGTTTCAGCTTCCGCATCAGTCCTTCCAGTGAATATTCAAGGTGATTTCCTTTAGGATGTAGTGTAGTCTTAAACAAGTTCCTCAACCTCCCAAGCCTCAGTCTCCTCATTTGTAAAACCGGCAATTATTTCATCCCCGTTAACTTTCACTGAGAATTACGTTCAAGCCACACTGCATGTTTACAAGCGTTACTTGATGTAATCTCCTAACATCTGTGGGACACAGGCACTTCTTCTCATGAGCAAAAGTGAGGGCTAACGAAATGCCCAAGATAGTGCAGCTAGGAAGGACTGAACTTGAGCTGCCTTAGATCCTGTGTTTCATTTCCTGCTCTGCACAGAGGTGATGGGATTTATGGCCATCAGATGAGATCAGCTATTTAGTATGAAACACCATAACAGGTGCCCCTACCCTGTAACACATAGCTAGGGATCAGTACATGTACCCTCCCATTCTTCACTCACATTAATCTTACTCTTAAACACCACCTCTGTCTTATCCTTCTCTCAACTAATAGTAAAATCTCTCTGTTCAATTATTCAAACATGGCCTAATTCTGCAGGCTCTGTCGTTGGCCAGAGCCTTCCTTCTAAGAATTTTTTTCTTCCTTTTGCTCAAAAAATTGTTCTTATCATTATTCGAACCGAGGTTCTCTTACTCATTCACACAGAGACAGCAAATAGTTTTTGTATACAATCCTAACATAAACATTGGACTTAGTTCCTATACACATTGACTGTTTGGGGCCTCTACTGGCATCTTTGCCCCTATTCAGACCTTCCCATGGTGATAGCCAGCCTTTACACATAACTGCCTATATTGAATTAATTTTGTACGTAGATCGAAAACTTATCTAAAGGTCCATTTAGTCAAAGCTGTGCTTTTTTCAGTAGTCATGTGAGAGCTGGACTATAAAGAAAGCTGAGTGCCAAAGAATTCATCTATACACATTGACTGTTTGGGGCCTCTACTGGCATCTTTGCCCCTATTCAGACCTTCCCATGGTGATAGCCAGCCTTTACACATAACTGCCTATATTGAATTAATTTTGTACGTAGATCGAAAACTTATCTAAAGGTCCATTTAGTCAAAGCTGTGCTTTTTTCAGTAGTCATGTGAGAGCTGGACTATAAAGAAAGCTGAGTGCCAAAGAATTCACATTTTTGAACTGTGGTGTTGGAACATACTCTTGAGAGTCCCTTGGACTACAAAGAGATACAACCAGTCCATCCTAAAGGAAATCAGTCCTGAATATTCATTCTTTGGAAGGACTGATGCTGAAGCTGAAACTCCAATACTTTGGCCATCTGATGCAAAGAGCTGACTCACTTCCCTAAAGCGGATGAGACAGTTGGATGGCATCACTGAGTCGACGGACATGAGTTTGAGAAAACTCCGGGAGTTGGTGCCAGACAAGGAAGCATGGCGTGCTGCAGTCCATGACGTCGCAAAGAGTTGGACACAACTAAGTGGCTGAGCTGAACTGGAAACTTACAGCTGACAACTAATGGGAGTTGGTTTAGCCTAGAAGTCTCTCCAAGAGTTCAAGCCATATTTTATCACGCTTAGATTCTACAGACAAAACCATCTGCCTTTAAAACTATCATGAGCGGGGCTTTGCTGGTGGCCCAGTGGGGAAGAGTCCGCCAGCCAGTGCAGGAAACCCAGTGCAAGATGGCCCCGCACGCTACGGAGCAGCTGAGTGTGTGCCACGTTGGCCGAGCTTGTGCCCTGGACCCCAGGAACTGAGACTGCAGAAGCCTGTGCTCCCAGAGCCTGCGCCGCCAAGGAGGCCGCCGCAACGAGCACACACACCGCGCCTGGAGAGCCGCCGCCGCGAGCCGCAGCTGGACGGAAGGCAGCACGGCAGTGAAGACCCAGCGCAGGCAAAGGCAAACGAACGGAATCTTAGGGAGCTGCCACGGGAAGAGGAGCCTCCTGCTTTCTCACCACGGCTCTGCCTCATCCACAGGCCAGCCTGGTGGGTAGGCCTGGCCTCAGGGGCCTCATTCTGCCGCACAGGGACTCCTGGACATCTCACGCCTAGGGGGTCCAGCAGACGCCCAGAAGGTGACCCGCATCCATCACCGAATGAACTCGCTTGTCTCTGAGGACTCTGTATTTGGAGAGTCACACCTGTCATGGGGAAGACTGAAAACACCTTTCAAAGAAAACCTAATTTACTTCGAGAAGCGTGTGTGCCCCTTCAACAATCTTTTTGTGTACTCTTCCACGGACGGGATGATGGAACAGACAATTTCAAGCCAAGGCACTCTTCTAAGACACTTGTCTGCTGATAACTGATCATGAAATACAAGTGCCTCAAACGCCCGAGAGGAGGGACGGCGATGCACCCAGCTGGGGCCCCAGTGGATGTTCGCACACCTGTGTTAGGCAAATTCTGCCCTCCTTAAGGGATCAGAGAAAGGTTGTCAGATCTGAGCAAGAGTCACCTTCCTTCTAGACTCTGCTTGCCTTCCCCAACATGGAATGTGAACTATGTGTCACGGAAACGAGAGTGAGAACGCTCATCCTATAAAATGGATTGAAGAAAATGGGGGGGGCGGGTGTCAATATAAATATTGATAAGCCATCTGCTCATTTTGGAATAGAATGCAGACGGAGAGAGTACACTTAAAATGCAGATCTTCCCATGATTTTCAAGGTTATGAGCAACTGTTTGTATTGACACATGTCTATATGAAGTCAACTGTATTAATGGACACTGTGTATTGAATGCCTACTAGGTGCCAGGTAACACTCTAAATTATTTACATGTCTTATGCTATTTAATCCTGACAGCCATCCAGGGTGGAAGGGAACTCTGCTTGATTTTAAGGATAGGGAAACTGAGGTCAGTTCTCTCTGACTTTAAGATTTATACTCTTAAATTTATGCTATATATATATGCTGCTGCTGCTAAGTCGCTTCAGTCATGTCTGACTCTGTGCAACCCCATAGACGGCAGCCCACCAGGCCCCCCCGTCCCTGGGATTCTCCAGGCAAGAACACTGGAGTGGGTTGCCATTTCCTTCTCTAATGCATGAAAGTGAAAAGAGAAAGTGAAGTCACTCAGTCGTGTCCAACTCATTGCAACCCCATGGACTGCAGCCCACCAGGCTCCTCCATCCATGGTATTTTCCAGGCAAGAGTACTGGAGTGGGGGGCCATCGCCTTCTCCGATATAGATAGATAGATAGATAGATAGATAGATAATCCCATTTCACACACAAATGTGCATATACACGTCCATCTGCATTCATGACCCCAGAGTCTCATGTGTGTCTGTAGATTGCACTCTGGGAGTCTCAGAAGACGCATGGACGCAGAGAGAGTGGATAACTGAGCACTGCAATCATTCACAGGGCGGCCGCCAACAAGGCTTAATTTAAAAATAAACAGAGTGCAGCAAACACGCAAATACAGTAGCAGCAGCGCTCTGCGTTTACACTTCGTCCCTTCGCAAACAGCTCTGAAATCCTGACACAGAGGCGGGCTTGGGGCATGGGCACGTGTGCCCTCCTCTTCAAAATGCCTCACTCGGCCTCCACATCAAAACCCCTCTGTGTCAGGACACACGGCATTTAGCTGCATCCCGTTTGGAACACCTTTTGGAAGCAGTTACTGGAGGCAGAGATTTAAAAAATGAACTTTTTCTTATAAACTTGTGCTAACTCTTACATGCACTTTTAATGAACAGGTCGGATGTGGTTCTGAGGGTGTCTGCATTTTTCTCTAGATCTCATTTCTTCCCTTCGGCTGTAATGAGAGGGGAAGAGAGGAGCAGAGAGCTGTTCCAAGTCCTACAATAGTTCATAAATATCTCTTTAAATACGAAACTGTCAAAGCCCTCGGTGGCCATTACTTATTTATTAAGCTCCCTGTCCAAGCTTCTCTCCATATCATGACCACTCTCTGAACTCACACATGATCTTCCGATATGTCAAACACGGAATCGGCTTCCCTCGCGCGCCATCATCCTCTCTCGCCTCTTCGCAATCACCTTCACATTGGCCTGACTTCTGTTTCATGTTCATATTTTAATTCAGTGCAGTGTTCTCTTTGCCATTGATTCACCCTACTGTCTGCCTTGGAATCACACACGACTGTAGGAAATCATCCCACTATAGGCATCTTCCAACCAAAATCCTTTTATCGAAAGACACAAAAACTACAGTGTGTTACCTGGAATCTACCCAACCAACAACACCTTTACTTAAAAGTATGCCAAGTATATGGGCCTCCTTTAAAATAAAAAAATTTTTAATACAAAGAACAAAGGGGAAGAAAGGTCTGCTCTGGTCGCTCACTGGTGAAGAGAATGCGTGCAGTGCAGGAGAGCTGGGGCCAGCCCCTGGGTTGGGAAGACCCCCTGGAGAAGGGAAAGGCCACCCCTTCCAGTGTTCTTGCCTGGAGAATCCCATGGACAGAGGACCTTGGTGGGCTACAGCCCATGGGATTCCAAGAGCCAGACATGACCTAGCAACTAAACAGAACCATGAGGAAGAGAACTGGACCATCATGACAAGTACTCTCACCCAATATAACAATTAAATATTTGGGGGTGCTTTTTTCTTGCACAGTTTAGATTATACTATATTATGAATTCTCCTCTTAACATTAAAATATAAGATTTTCACATAGCGATGAAAATGTTTCCTAATTATTAAGAAAGAAGTGCAAAGAGGGTACGATTTTTAAAACACAAAGAAAATAACATAAAAACGGGGCAGAATTCTAATCTTGTATTCTGCAGCTTGAGCACAAGTCAAACAACTTTCTATCAGTCTCAGATGCAGTGTATCCGATATGTTCCGGATTGCCTGCATAGCTGAGGGGTGTTCGTCTTATTCACGCTTATTCTGTCTGCTTAATAATCTCTATCACTACTTTGTCTGACTATAATAAGCTCGCTGAGGGACGGGACCACGACTGTCTCACCTCCTCTGCATATCCAGCGCCTAGCACGGTACCAGGCACATGCGAAAGCTTAAGGAAGTGCATGTCCAAAGTGGCACTGGTATTACACTCGGAGAACAGGAAAATCAAGGATGCTTCATTTAGTAGTTGACATGGCAAGAGGAAAAGGGGATTCCTCTCTAACACAGCATTGTTGTTTCTAATTATTCTGTCAGTTTAGAGAAATAAATGATTATAAATCCTTTTGTGAATTTCAATATGTTTAACCTCTGAAAGACTAGACCTGGTCAGGGAGCCTTTATAACCACGGTAAAACCTTCTCAATCGCCTTTGGGGCGATTCTAGGACTTCTTCATATTGGGTTGATGGTAATTACTACCATCCCCACTGCACATCTGAACACTTCATTAGTCCACAAAGGAAAAGACAGGAGGCAGCCTTAAAAAAAAACAGAAAGCAGAATCAGATGACATCATTAGATGTTGGACACTCTGTTGAGTTTTGTGAGATGCTTTATAAACCTCACTACATGGCAAAAGTTTTATGCACAGAACTCAAGATGTGGAAAGAACTGCAGCTCCTTCACAGACATATTTACCAATTGTGATTTATTTTCACCTTCAAAAATAGGGATAAAAATAGTACCTACTTCATAGAGTTATTGTAGTGATAAGTAAATTAACTAGTATCTTAAAGGACTAAGAACATTTTCTGACGTAAAGTAAGTACTCTCAAATATTAATAATTCTGCCACTAATATATATGTATATATATTATTTCTCATTCAGTTCAGTTCAGTCACTGAGTCATGTCCAACTCTTTGCAAACCCATGAGTCCCAGCACGCCAGGCATCCCTGTCTACCACCATCTCCCGGAGTTCACTCAAACTCATGTCCATTGAGTCAGTGATGCCATCCAGCCATCTCATCCTCTGTCATTCTCTTTTCCTTCCGCCCCCAATCTCTCCCAGCATCAGGGTCTTTTCCAATGAGTCAACTCTTCGCATGAGGTGGCCAAAGTACTGGAGTTTCAGCTTTGGCATCATTTCCTCCAAAGAACACCCAGGACTGATCTCCTTCAGAATGGACTGGTTGGATCTCCTTGCAGTCCAAGGGACTCTCAAGAGTCTTCTCCAACACCACAGTTCAAACGCATCAATTCTTTGGCACTCAGCCTTCTTCACAGTCCAATCCTCACATCCATACATGACCACTGGAAAAACCATAGCCTTGACTAGATGGACCTTAGTCAGCAAAGTAATGTCTCTGCTTTTGAATATGCTACCTAGGTTGGTCATAACTTTTATTCCAAGGAGTAAGCGTCTTTTAATTTCATGGCTGCAGTCACCGTCTGCAGTGTTTGGAGGCCCCCAAAATAAAGTCTGACACTGTTTCCACTGTTTCCCCATCTATTTCCCATGAAGTGATGGGATTTCTCATTATGGCACACCTAATATATGTCATATGTTATATAATTTTATATATAAATGCAATTTATATAATTACATACGTGAAAGTTTCTCAGTCGTGTCCAACTCTTTGTGACCACATGGACTATACAGTCGGTGGAATTCTCCAGGCCAGATTACTGGAGTGGGTAGCCATTCCCTTCTCCAGGATATTTTCCCAACCCAGGGATTGAACCCAGGTCTCCTGCATTGCAGGTGGACCAGGAAAGCCCAAGAATACTGGAGTGGGTAGCTGTTCCCTTCTCTGGGGGACCTTCCCCACCCAGGAACCTAACCGGGGTCTCCAGCATTGCAGGCGGATTCTTCACCAGCTATTCTACCAGGGAAGCCCATACATATCACAGCATAACATATATAATTAAATGAAATATATAATTATACATTAAAGTACATATAATGTATAATATAAAGTACGTAAGATGTAGTTTAATATAGTAAAATACACATTTTATATTTTATTATAAAGTTAAAATATTTTTATTGTAGAAAAAGTATTTTTAAATTCTAAAAATGTTAATATACTTTTTTTTATTGTTCAAATTTTCAAAGAAACAAAAAAAAAAAAAAAAAGCCACCTGTCGTCCTTCACCAGGAGATAACCTCTGTAATAACAAATAAAGATCTCCATGTTTCCACAGGAGCAGTGGTTCTAAACGTACACAAATCCTTCAGTCTTTCTTGCCTCGGAGGATGGAGCCCACGCCTCCCCTCCCTGAATGAAGGCCCCACGTCGCGCTCCGCCCGCAGGAAGTGGAGGAAGTGACGAGCGTGAGCGCCGCCGGAAGCGAGGCCGCCGCCACTTCCGGGCTGTCTCAGGCTGGCGCTCTGACGGAAGCCGGGCGCTGTGCTCGGAGGCACTCAAGCAGCCCAAGGAGAGGCCCCCAGAGGAGGACCTGAGGCCTCTCACAACCAGAACCAACCGCCAGCCATGAGAGCGACCCCACACAGAAGGCGCCCCTTCCAAGATGCAGCCCCCCCACATCCTGACGGAACTTCAGAGGGGCCAGGAGCCGGACCTCTCAGCTAGTAAGCTGCTAGCGAAGTCCTGACCGGAAAACCACGTGACAATCCATGTTTATTTCTGAAGTAATTTATTCCATAGCCTTAAATAACTTACACGGTGACTCTCTATCAGCAGTTCAGTCAGGAGCTCGGTCGTGTCCCACTCTTTGCGACCCCATGAATCAGCACTCCAGGCCAACTCCCCGAGTTCACTCACGACCACTGAGTCGGTGAGGCCATCCAGCCATCTCATCCTCGGCCGTCCCCTTCTCCTGCCCCCAATCCCTCCCAGCATCAGAGTCTTTTCCAGTGAGTCAACTCTTCGCATGAGGTGGCCAAAGTACTGGAGTTTCAGCTTCAGCATCATTCCCTCCAAAGAACACCCAGGGCTGATCTCCTTCAGAATGGAGTCATGTATAATTTCTAGAAGTTCTGTTAGTTATTTCAGCTAGGCTCAATTGTTTTTCATAAACTCTGATTACAAATTCTACATGTGGCTTATTCACTTTGAATATTTTAACATATTGTTGTAAATCTTTTACAGATAGTTCCACTATCAATGGTTATGAGGGGATTCATTTTGTCACTTTTTGTGTGTTGATCTCTCATGAGGGGGTCTTATCCAACTGTGAGTGGACTCCACATCCATTCATGAAGCAGGTTTGGGATACAGATTTATCATATTTAGTTTTAGCCATCTATGACACTGGATAACTAATAAGTTTCCTTAAGGTGACCTTGAAAGGTGGGAGAGTTTCTTGAATTCTGCTTTTAATAATTGTTGACCTTTGACTTTGTACAAGAAGCATATTTCTAGCTCCTGCTCGCCATACAGAAGTGAAGCCTCATTCCCCCAACCAGACAAGAAAACTTCAGAATTAAAGTCTAGATATGCAGATGACACCACCTTTATGGCACAAAGTGAAGAGGAACTAAAAAGCCTCTTGATGAAAGTGAAAGAGGAGAGTGAAAAAGTTGGCTTAAAGCTCAATATTCAGAAAACAAAGATGGCATCTGGTCCCATCACTTCATGGGAAATAGATGGGGTAACAGTGGAAACAGTGTCAGACTTTATTTCTGGGGGCTCCAAATTCACTGCAGATGGTGACTGCAGCCATGAAATTCAAAGATGCTTACTACTTGGAAGAAAAGTTATGACCAACCTAGATAGCATATTCAAAAGCAGAGACATTACGTTGCTGACTAAGGTCCATCTGGTCAAGGCTATGGTTTTTCCAGTGGTCATGTATGGATGTGAGAGTTGGACTGTGATGAAGGCTGAACGCCGAAGAACTGATGCTTTTGAAGTGTGGTGTTGGAGAAGACTCTTGAGAGTCCCTTGGACTGCAAGGAGATCCAGCCAGTCCATTCTGAAGGAGATCAGCCCTGGGATTTCTATGGAAGGAATGATGCTGAAGCTGAAACTCTAGTACTTTGGCCACCTCATGTGAAGAGTTGACTCATTGGAAAAGACTATGCTGCTGGGAGGGATTAGGGGCAGGAGGAGAAGGGGACGACAGAGGATGAGATGGCTGGATGGCATCACAGACTCGATGGATGTGAGTCTAAGTGAACTCCGGGAGATGGTGATGGACAGGGAAGCCTGGTGTGCTGTGATTCGTGGAGTCGCAAAGAGTCGGACATGACTGAGCAACTGAACTAACTGAAGTGGACCTCTGTGAGGCTCTTCCACTCTTTCCAACGCACAAACACACACAGTTCTATTCTGCATTCTCTGAACAAACTCTTCTCAAGCTCCCTAATTTCTCCCTCTGTCTGTTGATTATCGGAGTATCACAACTGTAGAATCTCTTCCCTTTTCAATCCGACAACTCACAATATCACACTCACTGAGACTTTAATTCTATTGACACAAAACATTTTGAAGCCAAATATAAAGTATTCCCCGAACTTCCCTGGTCGTCCAGTGACTAAGAATATGTCTGCCAGTGCAGAGGACACGGGTTCAGTCCCTGGTCCGGGAAGATGCAACATGTTACGGGCCACTCAGTCCAGGCGCCAACACTACTGAGACTGGGCTTTCGCATCCTGGAGCTGCAACTACTGCAGCCCACGTGCTCTAAAGCCGATGCTCCACAACAAGAGAAGTCCCAGCGATGAGAAGCTTAAGCGTCACAGCCAGAGAAAGCCTGCATGCAGCAACAAAGAGTCGGTGCAGCCAAAAATCAATCAATCCATATAAAATATTTGCAAACATGGGTACTAACATACAAACCTCTCTGCAAGATCTGTTTTTCCACAAATGCTATTTAACTCTCCTATTTGTCACTTCATGCCCACTACCCATGATCTGGTCTATTTGTTAGTACAGTAACACCAAAAATTCTATCAGATATTTATTACTATGAACTTAGATGACACAGTGGATGAGAATTAGTGCTCTTTGTTCTAGTGATTTGGTGTTCAGTTTTTATTATAATACTCTACCTATTGTCCAAGGTGTCCAGGGCCACACCATATTGCTTTTCTTTCTTCTCTGGATAAATGGCCGCCTTAGTCTGGTCCTGGGTGTCTCATCGCATGTCAGCCTCGTCCCTGAAGCAAGCACAGAGGCTGCCACACGTGGAGCAGGGGGTCTCAGAAGCACACGGTGAGCACGGGTGCTCCATTTTCATTGAGAACAGCTGCTCATTTGCTGGGAGAAGAGAGGCCTCAGGGTTAGAAGGGACGGAACCGCTCAGCCTTTAATGTTTTTGCAAAATTATCTTGTTGACAAGTGCAGCATTATAAATTTGAATCCATTAGCTAAAAGGATCCATAAATATTTGAATAATGGCCTTTTTAGAGTTTTACCAGTCTATCAAACTTGTCACATGTCCACTTTTTACATTTTTCCTACTGCTGAAAAGAGAAGGGCTGAACTGAATCTTACGGATGGTTTCTAGACATGGGTATTTTATCCTAGCTTTCAAAATGGAAAGGCTTTTCCAAGCAGAAGTTAATTAACAAAACTGCCCTAGTACCTGGGGGTGGTGGAGGATACCCTGTCCCCTGAGCTTTGCTCTCCTCTGCTGCACGGTGGTATCTGGCCAGCCAGGGCTCTGCCTCCAAGCCTTGCATCGAGAAATGGCCAGATGACAGGTTCTGGCCAGTGAAATGTGCACACATATGACCTGAGTCACATCCACAGAGTGGTTTATGGAGCCCGTATGTCTCTTCTGTTGTCTCTTTCTCTAGCTAGCAACGGAGGGATCTGACGCTGTGAATGATGTAGCCATAAGCTAGAAGGAGCCACGGCTATCAAACCACTTTCAGGAATAAAGTGATCGCATGCTGACCATGGATGCTAAGGCTGGCTGGCTGCATGTGTGCAAATGCATCTCTACTGCTTTCAGCTATGGAAGTTTCGAAACTGATTTCAGCAGCTAGCCACACTGCAGTTAATAATAACAATAAGAAAATGCCCAGGGATGCAAGGGTTCTTCAAAATACACAAATCAATCAACATGTTACACCATAATAACAAGTAGAAAGATAAACCATATGATAATCTCAGTAGATGCATACGAAGCTTTCAACAAAATTAAACACTCATTTATAATTAAAAAAAAATCTTCAAAAAATGGGCATAGGAGGAACCTACTTCAACATAATAAAGGCCCTTTATGATAAACCCAACACAAACAATATTTTCAGTGGTAAAAAACCTAAAGTATTCCCTCTAAGATCAGGAACAAGACAAGTGTGCCCAATTTCAGCACTACTATTCAGTATAGTTTTGGAAGTGGTAGCTAAGGCAATCAGAGAAGAAGAAGAAATAAAAGGAATCCAGATTGGAAAAGAAGAGGTAAAACTCTCCCTGTTTGCAGAGGACATGATAACTATATACAGAAAACCCTAAACATACCGTCACAAAATCACTAGATCTAATCAGTGAATTTAACAAAGTCACAGGATACAAAATCAGTACAGAGAAATCACTTGCATTCCTATACAGTGACAATGAAGTATCAGAAAGAGAAATTAAGGAATCAATCCCATTTACCATTGCAACAAACAGAATAAAATGCCTAGGAACAAACCTACCTAAAGAGATAAAAGAGCTGTATACAGAAAGCTACAGGACACTGATGAAAGGAATCACAGGAAACATCACAGACAAAGAGATATTCCACATTCCTGGGCTGGAAGAATCAATATTGTGAAAATGACTATACTACCAAATACAATCTACTTCAGTTCAATTCCTATTAAATTACCATGACATTTTTTCACAAAACTAGAACAAAAAAGCAATCAGAAAAAAACCCAAGTAGCTAAAGCAATCTTGAGAAAGAAGAATGGAGATGGAGGAATCAACATCCTGACTTCAGACTACACTACAGAGCTACGATCCTCAAGACAGTATGGTGCTGGCACAAAAACAGAATACTCACAAATGAGTAAGATAGAAAGCCCAGAGACAAGCCCACACACCTATGGATACCTTATGTTTGACAAGAGAGGCAAGAATATACAAAGGGGAAAAGACAGTCTCTTCAACAAATGGTGCTGGGAAAACTGGACAGCTACATGTAAAAAAATGAAATCAGAACACTTCCTAACACCATACACAAAGATAAATTCAAAATGGATTAAAGACCTAAACGTAACTACAAACTATAAAAGTCCTAGAAGAAAACACAGGCACAATACTCTATGACATAAACCAAAGCAAGATCCTCTGTGTCCCACCTCTTAGAGAAATGGAAATAAAAACAAAAGTAAACAAGTGGGCTCTAATTAAACTTAAAAGCTCTTGCACAGCAAAGGAAACTATAAACAAGGTAAAAAGACAACCCTCAGAATGGGAGAAATAACAGCAAATGAAACAACTGACAAAGGATTAATTTCAAAAATATACAAGAAGCTCACACAGATCAATACCAGAAAAGCAAACAACCCAATCAAAAAATGAGCAACTGACCTAAGCAGACATTTCTCCAAAGAAGAAACACAGATGGCTAATAAATACATGAAGAGATGCTCAACATCACTCATTACTAGAGAAATGCACATCAGAACTACAATGAGATATCACTTCACACTGGTCAGAATGACCGCCAACAAAAAAATCTACAAACTGAATGCTGGAGAGGGCGTGGAGGAAAGGGAACCCCTTGCACTGTTGGTGGGAGTGCAAATCGACACAACCACTATGGAGGACAGTAGGAGACGTCTTAAAAAGCTGGGAATAAATTCAGCGTGTGAGCCAGCAATCCCACTAACAGGCACATACCCTGAGGAAACCAAAATTGACAGTGACGCATGTAGCCCAGGGTTCACCGCAGCTCCATGTGCGATGGCTAGGACACGGAAGCGACCCGGAGGTCCGCTGACAGATGAATGGGTACAGAGGCTTTGAGACACACATACACAGGAATATTACTCAGTCATATAAAGAAATGCATTTGAGTCGGTTCTAATGAGGTGGATGAACCTGGAGCCTATTATACAGAGTGAAGTCAGTCAGATAGAGAAAAATAAGTAGCCTATTTTAATGCATAGATATGGAACCTAGAAAGAGGGTAGTGAGGAGCCTTTGTGCAGAGCAGCGATGGAGACGCAGACACTGAGACTTCAGGATGCGGCTGGAGGGGGCGGGAGGAATGGCGACAGTCACATGGAGACACCCATCACCGTGTGTGAAACAGACCGGCAGTGGGAATTTCCCGTATGACTCGGGGACTCAAACTGGGGCTCAGTGACAGCCTAGGGGGTGGGGTCAGGAGGGAGGTGGGAGGGCACACAGGTAACCCTGTGGCTGATTCACATTGATTTTGGTAGAAAGCAGCGCAGTACTGTAAGGCAGTTATCCTTCAGTTAAAAACAAACAGTTTTTTAAAGAAACCTATTATGTAAGTTAAAATAGTAACGGGACCCCTGGTTCCTTTTGCTGCTGTTGTTCTTTGTATGGAAGTACAGGTTCCTTTGTTGTCGCTGTTGTTTTCAAGAGGATCTCCTACACTCTGGAACAGTGGCCTCTGAGGATGTTTGCAAGAGGTGGGATGTGACTTGGCTGTCTTGTCTGTATTAGAACGTGGCTCTACCAAGCCTGTGGGCACATCTTGCCAAGTGGCAAAGGCACCAAGCAGATAGGTGTTTACCACGTGCCCTACCACCTGCCTGCCTGATTTTTAGAGGAGCTGGTACAGCTTTCCGCCAGCCACTGCCAGTGGCAGTTCTGTGAGCCCCTGCAGGAGCTCCAGCCTCACACTCACCTTGGTGGTTTTCACAGTAGGCCATTTTATGCATTCCATCCAGATTTCCAGGCTTTTTCAAGTCTACCCATAGGTTAAGCAGCTCACAATAAGGCTTCATCCCACAGCCACATCCCAAACCACTATCAAAAGGAATAACACTCTCCTGGTATCTCTCTCTGACCTGTGGCACTGTTTTAAAGGCTAACATGCATTGTTTGTGATGTTTGTTAAGTTGCTTCAGTCCTGTCCAACTTTCTGTGGCCCTATGGACTGTAGCCTGCCAGGCTCCTCTGTCCATGGGATTCTCCACGCAAGAATACTGGAGCGGGCTGCCACTTCCCCTCCAGGGGATCCTCCCAGCCCAGGGATCAAGGGGGCACGTCTCACGCGTCCTGCACCGGCAGGCACCTCCTTACCACTAGCGCCACCGTGGAAGCCCCAGCGTTCACTGAGCTTTTACAATGTGCCAAGTCTTGCGCTAGATGTTCCACAAACATTTTTTCTGCTAATCCTTATAACAACCCTGTAGGATTTATATAATTATTTCCAGGACAGGAGATTTAAGGAAGTTAACTAATGTGTCAAAATTTACATAGCTGGTAAGTGGAGAAACATGGATCTAAACTCTAATCTGCCTTGTTCAAACTCCATGTGTTGTGGGGCTCTTATAGAGAACGTTCAGTTCAGTTCAGTTCAGTTCAGTTCAGTTCAGTTCAGTCGTGTCCAACTCTTTGTGACCTCGTGAAACTCAGCAAGCCAGGCCTCCCTGTCCATCATCAGCTCCCGGAGTTCACTCAGACTCACGTCCATAGAGTCCATGATGCCATCCAGCCATCTCATCCTCTGTCGTCCCCTTTTCCTCCTGCCCCCAATCCCTCCCAGCATCAGAGTCTTTTCCAATGAGTCAGTTCTTCGCATGAGGTGGCCAAAGTACTGGAGTTTCAGCTTTAGCATCATTCCTTTCAAAGAAATCCCAGGGCTGATCTCCTTCAGAATGGACTGGTTGGATCTCCTTGCAGTCCAAGGGACTCTCTTTAGGGGCACCCTAATGGATTGTATAGGCGAGGGTTTCTCAGGCTTGGCTTATTGAACTTTCCTCTGCAGTAGGGGGTTATCCTGGACACTATAGGGCATTTCACAGCATTCCTGGCCCCTAGTTGAAAAGCAGAGACATTACTTTGCTGACTAAGGTCTGTCTAGTCAAGGCTATGGTTTTCCCAGTGGTCATGTATGGATGTGAGAGTGGGACTGTGAAGAAAGCTGAGTGCTGAAGAATTGATGGTTTTGAACTGTGGTGTTGGAGAAGACTCTTGAGAGTCCCTTGGACTGCAAGGAGATCCAGCCAGTCCATTCTAAAGGAGATCAGTCCTGGGTGTTCATTGGAAGGACTGATGTTGAAGCTGAAGGTCTAATACTTTGGCCACCTCATGCAAAGAGTCGACACATTGGAAAGACCCTGATGCTGGGAAGGATTGGGGGCAGGAGGAGAAGGGGACGACAGAGGATGAGATGGCTGGATGGTATCGCCAACTGAATGGACAATGGACGTGAGTCTGAGTGAACTCCAGGAGTTGGTGATGGACAGGGAGGCCTGGCGTGCTGCTATTCATGGGGCTGCAAAGAGTCAGATACGACTGAGGACTGAACTGAACTGAATCACTAGATGCCAACAGTACCTTCCTGGGCTCTGACAACCAAAATTTTCTTTAGACACTGCCAAACATCCCTGAAGGAGAATACTACTCTCAGCTGAGAACCAGAAACAAAACCCAACATTAGAAATATATTTTTATCCCTAAGGAACAGAGGTAGTACTTCTTTCTGATTAACAAAGCTATGTAAGTGACCATGTCTCCATCTTCACTGTGGCTAGTAAGAAGCTCAGAGACAAATTTAAATGTCAACTATAGCAAATACGCTACGGCTTCACAGAAGAACAAAGGTATAAATTTTAAAAAAAAATTATTATACTGATTTTGAAATCAACTTGCATAATTATTTGATCAAAGTTGAATCTTTCCAGAAATGATAAATATTCCTGTTTTCTCCTTATATCTTTTTGATAATTCTGTTATTAAAAAAAAAACCAACATTGGACTAAGAAATTGAAATTTATTGAAACGTTATGGCTCTCGGAGTGATAGTTTAAAATGGGTCAGGCATAGTGAAATAATAGAAAGAGTAATTGTAAAAAAGAAACCAGAAAAGCTTTGGAAATGTTTATTTTCCTTCCATAGTTTCACTTAAAATGCTGAAAATGATTGTTTAATTAAAATGTTTTATCTCTGAGTTTAGAAGGAGAAGATGCTGTGATAAAATGGATACCTAAGATGTTTGTCTGAGATTTTGCTACCTCCCACACAGGCTCTCAACTGATACACAAAGACAAATTCAGCTGGTTTTTTAATTTCACCACATGTTTTCAGAGATGAGTTTTCCAGTCTGTCAATTAGTGGGGAGATAAAAACTAGGTCCAGAACAAAGGGTGACTCAGAGGCTCGTTTGGGAAACAGGATTTCTGGTTCTGCCTTGACAGATTTGGAAGAAGAGGCAAAACATTTCCTGTAAATACCATTGCTAGGATGGATCCTCACTCTCTCTTTCCCTCATCAAACAGAAATCTATATTGTGCCTTGAGTTGAGCCCTAGAGAAATTATCAATATTCACACATCTGGCACAAATCTGTTGGAAGGAAAAAAAAAAAGCCACGATGCCATCTGTATTTCCTCCATCGCTTCATAGCACAGCTCCAGTTTCCTGCAGCCATTTTGTCACAGTCTTGTAAATATAAAGTCACATTACTTGGCTTGTTTGAGGACACTGTTCGTCATACGGGGAGGATGAGGAGATGATGTCACTGCCAGGAAGGGAAAAAAAGCACGCCTTTCCCAATCCCCCACCTTCCCTGGAGCACGAAGGAGCCAAATTTCATCAAGTTTGGCACAGTTGTGGGAATTAACATGACTGAAATGTATGCCAGATTTCAAAACAATTTCTAACAGTTTCTGTGAGACCGTGTAAGCAACTGAAAATTGACATGTTGTGTTGTGCCCGAGTCAGCCAACTGCTGTCACTGCATAATTAGATTCTCCTGCACGAGAGGAGAGTTTTCTTTAAAAAATTATGAAATAAGGCAGAAACTAATATAAAGTGGAACTGGGCCTGTGCTTTGCAAAGAGGTAGCCTTCCACCGAAGAAGGACTTTGGACGCACACACACGCAGACCCAGGAGAGGCCAATGGCCCTGGCTTTCTGGGCTTCACATGCATGAAACGCTCTTTGCAAAGGGAAGAGGATTCTCAGCACAAGCCAGATGGAAGTGGGCCCACTTGGCTGACCAGGGAATGGCTGAAACTCAGAACTCAGAACAGACTTTGGAGCTAATGAAGGTACATTCCTTCCTCTAACACAGGATAATAGATGTGGCAGAAGTGGCTGGCCCCTGTCTTTACCCTCTCCTTCGGCAGTGACAGCAGTTTCTGTTGGGCACGAGGTCACGCAGCCAGACTGCGTTCCCCAGGCTCCCTTGAACCTCAGCTTAATCATGTAACTGGATTCTGGCCAACGAGACATGAGCAGAATGTAAATTTCCGAATTCTGTGCGGCGCCCTTAACAGGAAAGCCAGGTACTCCTTTCTCTCCCTTCCTGTCTTCTGAAGGCAGTATGGTCGTGAGGATGAGATTCGTACTGTGTGGATGAGAGCTGCTCCCTAGCTGTGATGAGAGTGTGCGTGTGTGTCTGTGTCTGTGTGTGCTCAGTCATGTCTGACACTTTGAGACCCAATAGACTGTAGCTGCCAAGCTCCTCTGTCCATGGAATTTTCTAGGCAATAATACTGGAGTAGGTTGCCATTTCCTACTCCAGGGGATCTTCCCCACCCAGGGACTGAACCTGTGTCTCCTGCATTTGTGGGCGGATTCTTTGCTGCTGAGGCACCAGGAAAGCTCCGGTGTGGCGAGTGATAAGCTAAAAAGAGGCACGTCCCTGTTCAGTTGCCATAACAACCTTGTATGACCTCCTGGAACGTTCCATGAGAGAGAGGCCAGTGACTGCTTTCGTTAAGCCAGCATAATTTTGGATCTGTTTTAACAACAGATTTGTCTGTATCCTAACCACTATTGCATTTGGAGATGAACTGCAAAGTCTGTAAGAGCTCTTGCAGGCAGGAGAATGTCTATGGCCCTAGACACAAGTATCTTTGCTTCCCAGTCACTTTCTTCGAGGTATTAATAGATACCTTTTCCCAAACGACCCTCACTCTGAAAGGCAAAATACAACTCAAAATATCATTCCTTCAGTTCATTCATTCATTCATGGTGAGGTGATTATAACATTATTACAGTTTTACAAATGAAGAAACTATAAGGGGTAGTAACTTACCCCAAACCATAAAACTAATTTCAGTTTTTTCACATCAGTGAAACAAAGCTGTGGAACCCACACTACAACACAGGTCTGCTGAGTTCAAAGCCAGCAATCTTAAAACCTCTTTGCTCCTCAACTATATTTTATATGAGGCTTTTTAAAATCAAATTTGTGAGTAAAAGTTTGTGTATTTGCAAAAAAAGAAAAACAAAAAAAGGCTAATTAAAAATTTTTTTTTAATTTTACATCAAGGTTTTTTTCTTGTGGCCAATAATAGAAACCCTTAACTCAAACTGGCTTAGCTCCTAACGGGGCCTTACCGGCTTACTTGCAACAGATTCGGTCCTGGCCGATCCTGGGCGGGAACAGCGCCTCAGAACACGCTCCTTGCCACCTCTCAGCACAGCTCTTCTCCAAGTTGGCTTCACTCCCAGGTTCCGTATGATAACTCGTGTCGTTTAATTACAGTAGAAAGTAGTCCTGCACACCGTGGTCTGACTGGTTTATGGGCCTTTCTGCGACTAATAACCAGGACCTAGAGGACCCAGGACTCTGATAGGTCAGGCACAGATTGCTCCCTAAATCCCACCCAGGCCACAGATTCTAAGAGCAGAGGAAACACGGTTCTCAAGACGCCCACAAGAGCGCTGCCACCAAGAAGAGGAAGTGGACCCCGAGTAGTCACTGTGTGTCTTTATATACTCAAAGCTGTCCTACCTCAGGAATCTAGACTTGTTTTATTATCCTTTCCAAACACTGGACTAAACTATTGCTATTTCTCTCTAGTATCCTTCGCAGATGCACAGTCCTACCCACATGCTCACAAATGTGTATCCAAGTGGCACACACATACACACCCCCTATTCATTCCTCTGCCATTGCGGTTCCAGTTTCCCTAGTTACCGCTTGTCTTCTGGAGACAGCCGGTGCCTCCCAGGGTGATACTGCATCACGGTGCGAGACTCAGAGTACCACGATTGGGGTCCCGGTTTCCCAGCAAGCGCTTCAGTTCAGTCCATTTCAGGGGCTCAGCCGTGTCCAACTCTGCGACCCCATGAATCACAGCACGCCAGGCCTCCCTGTCCACCACCAACTCTCAGAGTTCACCGAAACTCACGAACAAGTGTTTGTATGATCTCAAACAAGTAGCTTAACTTTTGTAAGCCTTGATATCGTCATTTGAAAACAGGATCGCAATCACTCCTACAGCACAGAGTTGCCAGGAGGATTAACTATTATATGTGATTCATACAATACTCCAAGCACAGGATCTAAATTCGCAATCTATGCTAGCCAATATAGGTAGCAGGTCACGGAGGGCCCCCTTAACCCTCCTTCCTCTGGAGAGCCTTAATTTCCCTGGACAATCTGACTAAGCTGCCCTTGTCTGACTTTCCACACCACTCAGAACTGCCACGGTGTGTACCAGCTCTGAGGCATACAGCACCTGCGTCAGTATTTTCTCGTCCCAGGAGCCCACCCCCTATAGCAGAGGCTGTCCCCCTCCCACACTGGACTTTAGCCCCCTGTTGAAGGATACAGATCTGGAGTCAGACCACAGTCTAAGTCAGAGCTTTGCTATTTACAGCTCTAAGATCATGTATGCGTTATGTAATTATTATAAACTTCAGTATTCTCCTCTGCAAAATACAGCTGCTGTCGAACATAAACAAAGCAGTATATAATAAGGCTTCAGTGTGGCTTAATCCACATAATAGGTGCTCAGTAAATGGCAGCCGCTGCTTTATATCCCGTGTATTTCCAATCCGCTGCAGTGCTTCAGTTCTCAAACTTGACCATCCTAATAGACTCTAATGGAATGAGTCTGACTGATCTCAAGGCCTTTCCCATGCATGACTGGATCATAGTTTGAAAATACCATTAATCTATGAGGTCATGTCAGAGTGGAAGGCACACTCAGATGGAATTAAAAAATTCCAGCAGTCAAGTTCAGAACAGGGATAATGACAAGAGAACCAAGAACGACTGAGTTTCTATTAGGAACTGAAAATTCCCTAGACAAGAATTTTATTATCTCAGCTGTGCCTCCAACAGTCTTGGATAGCAAAACAATCCAATAAACAGTAGCTTACAATAGAAATGTGATAAAATCTTCACAGTTTGGTAGATGGCCTGTAGCTTCTCTGGTGGTTTTGTTTGGTGTTCACACAACTGCACTCAGCTAGCTGGCTGTGGGGTGTGTGCGGTAATGTGGACTCGGCCTTACTCAGATGTCCAGCAGCTCCTGCTGGCTGTCAACTAGGGCACCTCCACCTTGCTTCTCCAGGCGTTGGCTTCCGTAAGCCAGACTGGCTTTCTTGCCGTACGGTGGTCTCGGGGCCGAGTCCCATCAGGGCGAGCCCCAGTAGGTCAGCGTGCACAGCTCATCACAAAGACAGTAAGGTTCCATCAGCCAAAGAGAGTCACAAGGCCAAGGCCAGAAATCACCTCTTCTGTCTCTTAATAGGAGCCGTGGCGGGCAACCTGCCGTCACGTTTCATCTGCCACGGAGAGTTTAAATGAGGCAGCAAGAGGCAACCAAGAGGCATGGTTTAGAGGCAAATTCAGATCTGAATGTTCCTATACTCTTTCCAATACGTCACAATGTCTCAGAGCAGTCCAAGAACCATGATTTTCCTCATCACCCAGATTTATACTTCGTTTCTTATAACATATATTAGAGTCCCTACCACATGAAAGTGATTTTAAAAAGTGAAAGTGCTAGCTGCTCAGTCATGTCCGACTCTTTGCACCCCCAGGAACCACAGCACGCCAGGCTCCTCCGTCCATGGAATTCTTCAGACACCACACCCGGGCCCTCCTGCACTGCAGGCAGACGCTTCACCGCTCAAGCCACCGGGGCAGCCCTGCCACACACAGGCATCCCCGCTGGTCCCGGGGTAGAGCAGTGTGCACGACAAGCAAGAGCCCTGCCCTCAGGAGCTAAGGACCTGAAACGACGTCAGGTTAGCAGGACGGGGGCAATTAAAGGAAAGGGAAACGCTGGACTGATCGGTCAAGAAAGGCTTCTCTTGGAAGACCTGAGACAAGAAGAGAGGAATGGAGGCAGCTTGGGAAGACGGTTCTAAGGGAAATGCCCGGAAATGTAAAGTCCCTAAGGCAAGAAGGAGAAGCGTTGTGAGAGGTGGAGCCTAGAGTTTACGGGATCTCGGAGGCCACAGAAAGGTGTTTGGATTGTCCTTGAGTTGAAGCAGGAAGTAACTGCAGCAACCTGAGCAGGGGACCGATGCTGTCCACGTCACATTTGACGTGAACGGCCCTTGGTGAGACACCCTCGTTTCAGCTGCCCCGCGGCACGGATATTAAAGAGCAGCAAGGGGAGGAGCAGAGTTTGGCTGGGAGGTTAAGTGCCGTCAGCAGCAATGGAGGGGAGGCTCTGCTTTGCTACAAGGGATTTAAGCCTTCCTGGTGATTTCTTGTGGGATGGAGACTAGCAGACACAGAAAACTGCAAACAGGACGGAAGATGCCAGCTAACACTGCTCACTGAGGCCACAGGTAACTGACAAAGCATCGAGGCTACTCCATCACGGAACTGAACGTCACTGGCTCACTTTGTTCTCAAAAAACATGAACAGGAGTCTTTTTGAAAAATTACTTTCAAGTTCGTACAAGCATGGTAGGTGCGAAAGACAAAATGCTTTAACGATGAGCAGCGGAGGGAAGAGGAGCCAGAAATGGACACTTCCTGGTCACTGAGAATGCCTAAAGTCCCTTGCTCCCAATCATGTTCTCTGGCCGGAAGGAAACTAAAAGCTAGTCAAATCTAATCATGAGAAAAGAAGGAATGAGCATCACACGGACCACATTCCATCGTCCACCCGGACGCTAACTGGACGGCACACCCACACAGTGCGCAGCCGCAGCCGCGCTGCTATTTCTCAGTAAAGCTGAAACTGTTGCCTCCCTCCTGCTCTACTCTCTCGGCTTCCCAGGTGGCTCAGTGGCAAGGAACCCGCCTGCCAATTCAGGAAACCAGAGTTCAGTCCCCAGGTCAGGAAGATCCCCTGGAGGAGGGCATGGCCACCCACTCCATTATTCTTGTCTGGAGAATCCCATGGGCTGCAGTCCACAAGCTGGCAAAGAGTTGGACACGAGTGAGTACAAATGGACAATCTACTTTCTGATCCCTATAGCTCCCCAACATACAAGCCTCGGAACACCTATATTAACCCCTATCCCTCAGGAGGCAACTACACCTTGTCAAAGCAAGAGAGCCGGGTCCCTATCTTGTCTAATAAATTATATTCTGAGACCTAATTCCCTGCCTCCTGCATATGTTTCCCACATAAAGATCCCCAGACAATAAATCATCTTTCTGTCTTGTCCATCATGAGTGGGCTCATAACCTCACACATCATAATTATAATCAACAAACAAAATACAAAGAAAAAAAACAACCGAACAATGAAATGGTACTTCCCCTTAACATCAGTGCAACTTGTGTGATTAGGCGTGTAACACAGATGGGTGCTCTGGATGATTTCTGTGTAGCTCTTTTACATTTTGCAGATTTTCTTAACAGGTCCAACTGCCTAAGGAGGGGGAAAAAGTTCTTTTTACCTTTAAGACTTCGAAGTCTGATTTTTTAAGTGCACAGATAACTTGAATGCCTAAATTGAAAAATGAGAAGAATATCCGTAGGGAAAAAGGAGCTTATTGCTGCCTCCCTGAAGTTCATCAAATGTTGTCACATATTTCTCTAACATTTTTGACTTGGTTAAGTGCAAATTTAGGTGAACACACTCTTTTCCCAGGGTTCATGGCAACAGGAATATAATATGTATTTTCTGATTAATGAGTTCAACTCTGCAGTCTCAGGGATCTTAGACAAATGGGGCTTCTTAGAGGCAGAGGATTGGACCAAATGACCTTACATTTCCATTATTTCCTGACTTAGTTTTTGCTAACTTTTTAAGCACTCCTCATACACTTTCATATACTTTTTTAAGGTGTATTTGTGACATACAATAACCTGAAATCCCCATCTCAGAATTTAAAATCCTCAGCAACAGTACATATAAACTTCCCCCATAACTATGGAGGAAATTTAAACTAGGAATTTAGTAAACAGATGAATGCTAATAAAGCTCACCTTATCACTCATCAATTAAATTATCATATCAGCTGGAAAACAAATAAATTACAATTCAAATGATTACTGAAACACTGCCAGGCATATAAGTCCAAATTCCTTTTCCAATGTGTTATTTGGGGCAGCAATGTCTAATTCATTGATAATAGGCCAGATCCCTTTTCCAGGCTCCCTTCTTATTTTGTAGTTAATCATTCATGCCATTTTATATGGCTTGTAGTTATCAGGGAAAAATTGACACTATCTCCTAGGACATGATGAATTCAGTTTCAACTAGGAAACTTAATCAGTTCAGTTCAGTTCAGTGGCTCAGTCGTGTCCGACTCTTTGCAACCCCATGAATCGCAGCATGCCCGGCCTCCCTGTCCATCACCAACTCCCGGAGTTTACTCAAACTTACGTCCATCGAGTTGGTGATGCCATCCAGCCATCTCATCCTCTGTCATCCCCTTCTCCTCCTGCCCCCAATCCCTCCCAGCATCAGAGTCTTTTCCAATGAGTCAACTCTTCGCATGAAATGGCCAAAGTACTAGAGTTTCAGCTTCAGCATCATTCTTTCCAAAGAAATCCCAGGGCTGATCTCCTTCAGAATGGACTGGTTGGATCTCCTTGCAGTCCAAGGGACTCACAAGAGTCTTCTCCAACACCACAGTTCAAAAGCATCAATTCTTTGGTGCTCGGCTTTCTTGACAGTCCAACTCTCACATCCACACATGACCACAGGAAAAACCATAGCCTTGACTAGACAGACCTTAGTCGGCAAAGTAATGTCTCTGCTTTGCAATATCCTATCTAGATTGGTCACTTAATAGTTGACCCTAAATAACAAAGCTGCCTCTGAGAAGACAGTGTATATAGACTGAGCAAAATGAGTTTAAAGTGTATTTAAGCCAGACAAAAATGTAGTGACCACATTGATAGCTTGTAGATACTTAGAGAAACAATACTCATTCGAGAGGCAGGAGATGTAGGCGCTGGGGAACTGTTCGGTTCTGCAGTGACAACTTCAAGAAACACACAGCCTATCTAGTCAAGCCTCCACTGAAGAATTTTACAAAGAGGGCAGAAAAAGGAAACACATTTCAGGTAGTCAGAGGCTCTTGGCCCATGTAGGAGAATAACAGCGTGTCCAGGGAACGTGCTCTGTGTCACTTCTTTTTGAACCATGTCATGAAGGCAGAACAGACAGAGCACAAGAATGCAGAATCAGTGTAACTAAGTTTGCACTGGCCCAGTCCACACTGAATGGGTTTCACTAAGTGAAAACCACGCACAATATACCTATCAGCTTTACTCTTCCTCACAATGTTTGGCAAAGTCAGATATCACAATGTACTTGCTTGATTCTTGCCCCTCTTCCTTTGTGTTGAGTTGGACAGTACAAACTCCATGGCAGCCTCTCTTGCTTACCAAGGTATCTTCAAGGTATCTTATATAATAAGTGCTCAATAAATATTATTTGAAAGGGTCCATCCTCCCAGGGGTCCATCAGTACCGCATAAAGTCCATGCTCACAGCCTCAGGTGAACAGAACACTGAGCAGGCAATTCTGATATGTGACCAGTAGGAGTAGTTCAGGAGGCGAGGAGAGCACAGAGGGGACGCCCTGATGTGTCAGCTGAAAGAAGGGCCACTGTAAAACCCCTGCCTCCCAGGAAGAGAGATAAGAGGGCTTACTTTCTCTGCATATTTATTAAATGTGCTGAACTGAAAGGCACACAACCCAAAGCTACAAGACTGATGAGACGGCTCATTTTTCACTTCTGTCTCCAGCTAACACACATCTTATACAAGGGGGGAAAATGACCTGTGTGATCTGGTTACTGAATTGACTAGTCTCTAGTAGTCCTTAAATGAGGGTGGGGAGAAACAAGCTGGGCCTGAATGAGTCCGTGTCACTCGTGAGCTAGGCAGAATCATCCCAGTATGGGTGGAATTTAGGGCACTGGATGAAGTGTGCGTGCGTGTGCTGAGTGTGTGCATGTGTGTGTGCTTTCAGTGAGATCGCATTCTCGCCTTTATGAAGAAGTCACCAGACAGTTACTGTGCACTCTGGAGGGCCTCAATGCCCTTCCTCGCTCACCTCTGCTAACCAGTCTGGACATCAGAGTAAACACCAGAACCCACCTTATCAAATGCTTCTGTTGCGAAACAGCCAGACATTGTCAGATATAGACGGTGATGCTGACTTCTCAATAGCAGAAAAAAGGACCTAAATTAGACTTCTATAAAAAGAATATTGCATATTTATTTCTACAATAACACCCAGGGAAAAAACGTTAGTCAAGAAGCAAGCAATTGGGTGAATAAATAAGCTTGTCTTTGTTCTCATCAATTAAGTTATTACATCAGTTGGAAAACCAGTGAATTATAATACAGATGTTTAATGAAACACTGCTGAGCCTATAAGTCAAACTCCTATTTTGTGGTGTGATTTTGGCTGCATAGTTTTGTGTGTGTTAAACCGTATTTATTAGCTGATACCCATTATTACTTTGAGCAAGGTATAATTCAGTTGTCAGGCTCCATCGCAGGCAAGGAGATTTAATCAGTAAGAGCCGCTTTGCTACTGAGTATAAAACAATGTGGGTTTCATGAAGCAATCACGGCAGTGTGAAAAAAACGGGATTAATTAGTATTGTATAAGAACAGGCAGCATGCTCATTAAAACCTTGTGAGGTGGCTCTTGATAAACTGCCACTTGATAGGATGGCATTAAAGTGACAAGGCAAAGACTTCATTTCCAAGTCCGTCCTGACTGTATCTTGCTTCTAAGTTACCTGGAGTGACCCTCCCTGGCGTTCTGAATACAAAGATCAAAATGACTGCCAAGGGTCCAGGAGCCGCCTGGACCTGGACGGAGGAAGCCAGGCAGAGGTAGGCGCTTCAAAACCACTTTTTTTGAACTTGCAGTCAAACACGAATCAATAGCTGTGAATGAGGCAGTGCCAGGGGTGGTGGATTTGCATTTGCACTCGGCAGGCCGGGCAGAAACTAATTTGACAATTGGCAACCCACCTTAATGAAGGCCATGTACAAATCCTCTGTTTGTTTACCCAGGGCTGGCGGTGTTTGGAAATGTCTGTGTCCTGAGCAAGAGAGCAGGGGCTCCAGAGAGCCTGGGGTGGGGGCGTGCGGGGGCATCAGGGGGAAAGAGGAGGGCTGTAACTGGGGGAGCTGCTCACTTCTCCCCAGGCGCCCACTGACTAATTATTTGGGTTTCCAAAATGCCTCTCTTCCTTCCCAAAATGAATAGTTATTTTTTTGTTCTGTTTTGCTTTCACAGTGAAAGCATCTGCACATGAAAAAAGGCCCTGTGAGAACAATCTGCTTTGGGTGAGGAATATTTTTTTGATGTGCTTTAAACCCGTTTTCCTCTTCGGGCTCGCAAACCTGTAACAGTTTGGGCTGGGTCTTCAAGCTGCAGTCACCTGGCGGGGGGAGGGGGCGGGATTCAAGTTAACGCGAGCAGATCTCAGAGGATCTTCTTTCACCTTCACCCCCCAGCCCCAGCTTCCATCTTCCCAGTGACCTCCACAAACACAGCATATCAGGGAAATCAGTAAAGACTAGGTATTTGTCAGGTTTATTTCTAGGACTGAAAAATGCACTCAGAAACCTCAAAACTCTCTCTTCCTCCACCCCCAACTATATGCATATGTAACGTACATAACTTGTTGAATCTGCCCACCATATTAATGTACTGCTTTCTATCAGGAAGCTCGAGGACTCAGCTCACAACTATAGGTTGCTTGCGATTGAATTCTGGTAATTCCACTGGAGTCTGCAGATTCCCAGCACCGGGCAGAAGTCTGACTACCTGAGCAGGCTAGACAGGATTAAGCACACTGCTTTATCAAGTGGTGTGTTGCAACAGTATTCATTTAAACCCTAACGTCTCCTTGTTGTGATCGAGCTGCGTGATGTAATGCAATATGACAGCCATTGAATTAACAGAAAATGGAATTCATCTCTCAAAATAGCACACAAAGTGAAGGCAGAGAGACAGACAAAAATAAAGGGAGAAAGACAGACAGACAAACGCCTCTACTAGTTTTTTCTGCGCCTAAACGAGTCTGCCTGGGCCTGGCAGCGTTAGGAGTGTCACGTGGCGCCGGCCCGTCCGCCCAGAGCCCCTGCCACCACCTTCGCCCCTCTGTCAGGGAAGCACTGAATGGGATCCTGCTCTGCTCCTTTTATTTCAGCAAGTGACTCGCACAGCAGCCCACTGAAAGCGCAGGCACCAGCATCGCCCTGTGGGCGCGACACAGTCAGAGGAAATTCTCTGCCTTCCGTAGCCTGATGAGAACCTCCTGCAAAAACGGTGCAGCTCCTTCAGGTAGTAGCCACCTGCTTGATTTATCATCCCACAGTGGCAGAAGGGGCGAGCTGGGTAATTCAAATAACTGGGTGTAACTAATGAACGAGGGCCAGGGAGAAAACGCTTTCCATTGTAGAGGCTCCATTTCACCCTCCCTATGCCTCGCATACTTCATCTCCAAATTTTTACATTATTTATATAAAAAGGGAAATGGTTTCTCTCAGAGGAAAATGAGTGAGCCAAGCATCTCTGCTGATAGAGTGTCCCCTACAATTCCCTGCGATTCAGATACCCTCTCTCATGGCAACAAAAACAGCGCTTGATTGAGCACAGAAAAATACAGAATGCCCAGTTCAATGTGAATATCAGACAAACAACAAATAATGCAGTATTTCAGATGTACTTATATTAAAGTTGTTTGTTGCCTATCTGAAATTCTGATGTAACTGGGCATCCTGCACTTTACCCGGAACTCTGAACTAAACGGAAGGTGGAAAGGAGGTGCACTTAACCCCCAGAGGGCATGACATGAACTGTCGGGAGAAAACAAACTCAGGAAGACTGGCCGTATGCAGAAGTCTTCTGGTGTCTACGCTCCTCGGTGGAGCATTTTTTTCAGCAGATTACTAAAGGCTTCACTGAGCTTTGAAATAAACTACTGGTCACTTTTCCCACATGGATAAGCAAGTTCTAAATGATGTTTCCTTCACATTAACCTCAAAGACACTTTTCTACTATTGCATCTTGTGCAAAGGAACCATACACTGCTTTCTCAAGCCGAGGCACTCCTGGAACCTTCCCAGCACCACCACCACCACCAGATACCTTCATCCATCACCAGAGACGGCAGCCTCGAAAGCACTGACCTTCCTTTGGGTGTCCACAAACACTGCACACCCAACGGAATTAAAAACAGTATTCAAAAAACATCTGGACAAAGAAAGACAAGTACATGCCTGTCTATAGCATCCACAATAACCACGAGGTAGAAACCAGCAAAAAGGTCCCCAGCTGATGACCGGCTAACCAATACAAGGGAGTAAGGAAGGGATACCCTAACCCAGATGAATCTTGAAAACATTATGCTGAGTGAAAGAAGCCAGACACCAGAGGGCACATATTGTACGATCCCACTTGTATGAAGCATCCAAGACAGGCCCACCTGCAGAGACGTACGGGCTTCCCTGGTGGCTCAGGGTAAAGAATCTGCCAGCGCAGGAGACGCAAACTCGATGCCTGGGTCGGGAAGATCCCCTGAAGGAGGACATGGCAGCCCACTCCACTATGCTTGCCAGGGGAGAGTCCACGGACAGAGGAGCCTGGCGGGCTACAGTCCATGGACAGAGGAGCCTGGTGGGCTACAGTTCATGGGGTCGCAAAGAATAGGGTATGATTTAAGCAACTGAGTATAGAGACATATCCAGATGGGAGGCTCCCAAGAAGGTGGGGCAGGGAGCAGGTGGATGGGTGGGGGGTGACGGCCAGTGGTACCGGGTCTCCTTTGGGGGTGATAAACTGCTTAAGAACTAAATAGAGGCAGCGTTCACAATATCCTGTCAGTGTATTAACGACCGCTGAATTGTTCACTCTAAAATGGTTAATTTCATGTTACATGAACGTTGCTTCAGTAAAAGTAAGAAATAAACTAAAAGCATTGATCTTAATAAGAAGATGAGGTTCTACATGGAGCATTGGTTACAGGAATGTATACATTTTTCAGAAGTCATTGACCAATACACTGCAGACCGATGTGTTTTACTGTATTTTTCAATAAAATATGGAACAGCCCCTGGAAGTTAATACTCCAATGTAGCTAATAATATTTTAGCTTCACATAAATTATATATTATTTTTTTAGTTATAACAAAGAAACATAGAGAGTTTTTTATTTATAACCATTTTTCCACATTGTGAGAGAACTTCGTGCCACATATGTAAGGTCTTCATTGTGAGTCCTCCACACTTCACCACAGGTTACAGACACTTTTCCCACCACTTTCTCCAAAGAGAGTTTGACTTACTAGGACAGTATGTCAAACCTGGAACACTGCAATCCAGAATTCTATGTTCTCGGAATTCTGGGGGTTTTGAACACTAGTCAGAGATATCAGGGGCTTCCCAGGAGGCACCAGTGGTAAAAGAACCCGCCTGCTCGTGCAGGAGACATTTAACCCAGATGAATCTTGAAAACATTATGCTGAGTGAAAGAAGCCAGACACCAGAGGGCACATATTGTACGATCCCACTTGTATGAAGCATCCAAGACAGGCCCACCTGCAGAGACGTACGGGCTTCCCTGGTGGCTCAGGGTAAAGAATCTGCCAGCGCAGGAGACGCAAACTCGATGCCTGGGTCGGGAAGATCCCCTGAAGGAGGACATGGCAGCCCACTCCACTATGCTTGCCAGGGGAGAGTCCACGGACAGAGGAGCCTGGCGGGCTACAGTCCATGGACAGAGGAGCCTGGTGGGCTACAGTTCATGGGGTCGCAAAGAATAGGGTATGATTTAAGCAACTGAGTATAGAGACATATCCAGATGGGAGGCTCCCAAGAAGGTGGGGCAGGGAGCAGGTGGATGGGTGGGGGGTGACGGCCAGTGGTACCGGGTCTCCTTTGGGGGTGATAAACTGCTTAAGAACTAAATAGAGGCAGCGTTCACAATATCCTGTCAGTGTATTAACGACCGCTGAATTGTTCACTCTAAAATGGTTAATTTCATGTTACATGAACGTTGCTTCAGTAAAAGTAAAGAAATAAACTAAAAGCATTGATCTTAATAAGAAGATGAGGTTCTACATGGAGCATTGGTTACAGGAATGTATACATTTTTCAGAAGTCATTGACCAATACACTGCAGACCGATGTGTTTTACTGTATTTTTCAATAAAATATGGAACAGCCCCTGGAAGTTAATACTCCAATGTAGCTAATAATATTTTAGCTTCACATAAATTATATATTATTTTTTTAGTTATAACAAAGAAACATAGAGAGTTTTTTATTTATAACCATTTTTCCACATTGTGAGAGAACTTCGTGCCACATATGTAAGGTCTTCATTGTGAGTCCTCCACACTTCACCACAGGTTACAGACACTTTTCCCACCACTTTCTCCAAAGAGAGTTTGACTTACTAGGACAGTATGTCAAACCTGGAACACTGCAATCCAGAATTCTATGTTCTCGGAATTCTGGGGGTTTTGAACACTAGTCAGAGATATCAGGGGCTTCCCAGGAGGCACCAGTGGTAAAAGAACCCGCCTGCTCGTGCAGGAGACATAAGAAATGCGGGTTCCAACCCTGGGTTGGGACGATCCCCTGGAAGAGGGCATGGCAATGCACTCCAGTGTTCTTGCCTGGAGAATCCCACAGACAGAGGAGCCTGGTGGGCTGCAGTCCACAGGGTTGCAAAGAGTCAGACACGACTGCTGGGACCGAGCGTGTACACACGAAGAGATGCTGGCGTCCGTAACGGGCCAGGCTCGCTGCCTCACATACTGCTGCACAGGAGCTAGCTTTCCATCCACACGGCCCTCCCGCCTCTGCTTAGCAGGCCCTCCCGCCTTCCTTCTCCACTACCTCTTACCAACGTCAGCACTGAGAACGCTTTGAAGAATATACCAGGGAACATTTGAAGCATTTCCCAAAGAATAAGACATTACATTGAGGGTGATTACTGTACATTCATATTGATTTATGTCCATATCTGCATCACCTTTCACTCGTGCTGAAGAACACTCTCCACGGAACCCACAATTCAAAACTGCCGAGCAAAGCAATATTAGAAAGTCTTACGATGACAGTTCCACATGGAGTGGAGAGTTCTTATCTGCTCTCAGCAATAGGATCCCTGGAATCGACTGTGATAAGAAATTTTAAAATTCACTTGGCTAATTGAAGCATGAGAGGACACTGAAACGAGGCTACCACAAACAACACTATTGCCCTTTTTCTTAAAATCCCCGCAGAGCCAAAGTCGAGACTGTGGTAGCTACCGTTCCTAGCTAAGTTTGTTTCCCATATTTAAATTATTCGTCTTTATTTGGTTTCCCCTCTCTCTCTTTCATATACATATATAGATAATAGATAACTGGGATGAAGAAATAAATTGCTTGACTAATAGAATTAATTATATCAGCAATATTTTAATCGTCTGTTGTATCTGTATGTCTATTGTTACCACATGCTGTTTGGAAAGGCGGGAAAGGGGACAGCGGTGCTGAGCACTGTCCGCGGGGAGCCTATGGTCCTGTTGGGCAGCAGTGCTGAGCACTGTCCGCGGGGAGCCCATGGCGCCGTTGGGCAGCTAAGGTGAGCATCCTCAGCACCATCATGATGTTTATCGCCGTCTTCACAACAGATTATCATATCCGGCCGTGCTCTGACCACTGTAGACACCCTGCCTCATTTAACCCACACCATAATTCTGGGAAATAGGTACTATTTATGCACCCATTCTGCAGATGTAGAAACTGTGCTGAGTCAGAAGGCAAGCAACTTGGCTAAGATCCAGCCCCGAACAGCAAGCAGTGGGCCTATCACTGGAATTCAGTTCCACCAAGCTCCAAAGTCTACGCCTTTACTGTGTCTCTTTACTGTGTCTCCAAATATACCTGAAAATGTAAGTAGCGATGGACCAAGAGGCAGTATCTAAAATTCCTGAAGAGCCTTCAAGATGACCAAGGAGGAGAACAGGAAGACTATGAATTGAGACTCTAATTTTACTTAGAAGTAGGAGTAATTTCTGAGTATAAGTATAGGTGAGGATGGCATTTCATAAGGAGATTCCACCTTCTCTGGGGTAGATTCCTAGAAATGTCAATAAAAATAAAAAAAGCAAACATTAAATTCTCACAAGGGAACTTCAGTCCAATTAAAAAGGCTTCAATTCATTTGCTGTCAAGTATTATCTTTTTACAGATACCGTGATCTGTTACAATTGATCAGAACATGATGAATATTTCAAAAACTCACTCGTCCTAACAGTGATACGTCATGGGACTGTGGGCAGCTCCTCATGTCACCGTCCTGCAGGGCTCTACAGTTTAGCCTGGTAGGTGGAGTCAGGGTCTCAAAGGCGAGGTAATGCGCATTTCATGTGCTTGGAGACCCAGGGAAGAGAAAGGAGCAGCGGGAAGGAAGGGACGCAAAGCAATTCCAAAGCAGTGTGTCCAGTCTGACCCGAGATCCAGTCTAAACGGAACATCTCAGCTACTTCACTTCTCTCCTGCACGCTTGGTAACCTAGGGTGGAGTGATGTTCTCCAGCTGCTGAAGGGATGGTTGGGAATCTAGCCAGCGAGTGGAGGAAGGCCCTGGCAGCCCACAGCTGGAAGGGCCAGCCCCACCTCCCGTTGCCAGAGGGACTCTGGAGAGAGGGGAGGAGCTGTTCTCCTTGGCCTCTGTTACCATGGCAACCTTCTCTTTTGTTTCCCTGGATCCAGAGCTGCCGCCTCATTTAGCGACTGGCATTCAGGTGAGGCCGCTGCATGATGGCGCAAGGAAAAGGAGGAAACGGAAAAACAAAACTGCTTAACAAACACGCATCACACATCATGGTGCCGAGGAGGCACTATCAGGACGCGTTTCCAGACTTCTTGCCACCTTTTTTTTGTGTGTGTGGAGGCTATCACCACCACATAATTGCAATGTGCTTGAATAACGTAATTGAATAATGTGCTTGGGGATGTTCACTTTGTTCTGGCTGTTCCTGGGATAGGTGCACTTCACACGCTCCTGTGTTGCCTGCAACGCTTGGCTCTTCCTTACTCCGTGGAGAAGTCTCAGGGCAAAGGTCACCTCCCCAACCAGGCTTTCCCTGACACCCTCCTCAACATCCTGTCTGCTTCCTTCTCAACAATAAGCACAACTCACAGCCATTTCATTGACTGTCCTGTGCCCATCCGCTTTTGCTTTGTCTCTCAGATAGATTACAAGCTCCACGAGGCCAAGGATACTGCTATTCTTGTACAAACTAGTATCAAAGGAAATGTCCCAGGGAAGTAGCAACAAAGGAATATTTGTGGAAAAAATGAATCACACTGTAGTTCTGAAAACGTGATTTAGGACACTGAGATTCACAGCGCTGATCTAGTAGCTAAGGATCTCTCTCTCTCTCTCAATTCTCTTTTCTCTTAAATGAACAACCACCAAGAGCCACGTGAAAGCTCACGGCCTGAGGCGCAGCTCCACGCACTCTCACCGCAGAGTCTGCTTCTCTACAGAACCTTCCGCATCCTAAGGAAGCCGGTGCTCAGTTGCCCAGCTGTGCCTGAGTCTTGGGCGGCCCCTGGACTGTCGCACACTAGGTGCCTCTGTCCGTGGGATCATTCTGGCAGGAATACCGGAACCGGCTCCATTTCCTACTCCAGGGGTTCTTCCTGACCCGGGGAGGAAACCTGCAGCTCTTGCCTCTCCTGCCCTGGCCGACGGGTGCTTCACCGCTGCACCACCTGCAAAGCCCTAAGGAAGCCTAGGTACATGTTTACAACTGATCAGCACATGGGGAGAAAGAATATAAGGCTGGCTTTCAAGAAGCAGGGGCAACGTGAACTCCTGCAGACAATCTGACAATCTGTCAGGTATTTACCTACTAGTTTGCAACCCTAAGAAAGGGGCAACCTCAAGACATTTACATTCTAGATTCTGCGAGGGTGAGTCCAAGGAAGAAATCTCTACCATACAGAGAAGGAAGAGAGGAAGCTGGCCAAGTGAGACAAAGAACAGAGGGATTTCTGCACATGCTCAGCATCCTTCCCCATGCATTTACTTGGTTTGGGGGATGAGAGAAGGTCTAGAGATTGAGCTCAGTCACCAATGACTCCCTGTGATATCTACATAATGAGGTCTCCATAAAAACCCTGACTGAGGGGTTCAGGGAGTTTTCAGACTAGTGAGCACATGTAGCTGCCGTGGGAGGACATTGTACCTGGAGAGGGCATGGGAGCTCAGCCCCTACCACCCGTGTTCTTAGGCATTTCTTCTGTCTGTTTATTCCAGAGTTAATCACTTTCTTTCCTCAATATCCCATTCTCTGAAGACAGCCTCTCTTCATCCCACAGATGGAGCTTACTCAGTTCACATCGGGGGTGAGGGGGACCACATCTCTTTATTCCCAAGATGGGTGATCCAGGCCACACCAAATAGAGCATTCTTTTCCTCTGACCACAGGGACTGTATGTCAATGGGCACATAAACCAAGTTGAGTTGTCCCTGAAATGTTTCTATCAAAAGGGACTTCAATAAAAATAATTTGTAAGGTCTAAGCCCAGGAATCAATTAAAAGCCACCAGTAATAAATAAGTCATCAAACCTACAGAGCTGTGATTCTCAGCCAGGCACACCTGGAAGGTTTTTATTTTTGTTTTAAGCAGACATCTGGAAGTGAAAGTGAAGTCACTCAGTCGCATCTCAATCTTTGCTGCCCTATGGACTGTAGCCTGTCGGGCTCCCCTGTCCGTGGGATTTTCCAGGCCAGGACACTGGAGTGGGCTGCCACTTGGCATACTGTTAATAAACCAGCTGAACCAATGTCTCACTAAGACTCCAGCATCTCTCTTGAATGGAGAAGCTGTTTTATAGAAACGCTAGCCTCTTCTGGGGATTAAACTGTGCTTTTACATCCTATGCATGGGCTCAGTCACCCAATCATGCCAGCTCTGTGTGACCCCACAGACTGCAGCCCGCCAGGCTCCTCTGTCCATGGGATTTCTCAGGCAAGAACACTGGAGGGATTGCCATTTCCTTCTCCAGGGGATCTTCCTGAACCAGGGATCAAAACTTCATCTCCTGCATTGGCGAGTAGAATCGTTACCACTGAGTCACCAGGAAAGCCTTTATATTTTATACAGATCCCCAAAACTGATTATGTAGAATAATCTCATGGATTTATTCATTCAACTGTTAAATTGCTGAAAAGGCACTTCTTAGAGTAAACATTTGTACAGTGCTTTGGGGAGTGGAGTAAGAGTGACAGGAAATAGCTATTGTTAGCTAGAATTCTTTTGGTTGCAAGTGACAGAAAACCCAAATCAAAGGGTTAAGCTAGAAGGGGAGGATCCATTGGCTCATATATTTGGGGAGATTATCCTTCAGGAAATGCTGGCCACTGGCATCTGGGTTCTTTCATTTCCTCCATTTTAGGCCTGCTGACCTTTGCTTGGATACCTTGTTCAACACACTAGAGGAAATGACCTCACACCGCCTCATCCCCAGAATCCAGTGTTGAAGCTTACCAACACCTTTGGAAACAGAAGCCCTCTTCCACGTCATCTGCTTGTCAATTCCAGAGAAAATGCAAAACCGCTGAGCTGCCTAGGAGTTCATGCCTGGACCAAGCAGAGTCACATGGACCTGCTGCGAGGAGCCCAGTCACACTTCACAGACCGGGTGGTCACAATCAGAGTCTCGCCAGAACGCCTGACCCCACTCCAGTCTTGAAACGGGCTGGCAGGAGGCTACAAGTCAACATGTGGCGACTGCAGCTGTGCCTGGGCCTCACGCTGAAGGCCGCCCTTCGTTTTCCACCTTCTGTGGCCTGTGCATGACTTCCTAGATGTCTGAAGTCAATTTAAAAAGAGAAATGAATTCGATACTTAGCAGCAGCAGCAAAATCTTGGTACTGCTCAAGTGCCCTGACCTAGGGGGCTGTCTAGGAGAGTTCAGATTCACAAGTCTTCCTCAGTTAGAAGTGAATCTCAAAGGACAGCAAATCTCACCTCCTGTATCACTGAGACTTCATAAAAAAAAAAAATTTCCCCTCTAATCTAGTGAGTTTAGTCTTTCTAAAGGTGAACTGAGTCCAAGAAAAGGGTGGTGTTTGACTGTATCTCATGTGATTTCTGTTAAAAGCCGATCTTAAACCCTTCAGTGACACCAAGATTAGGAGTCCAGGAAGCTTGCTATGTAGAGATGTTAGATATTGCTCTCCAAACCAGCTCACAAACAGAAAGGACACAATTCGTACAAGTAGCTGCATTTATGTGATGATTTTTAGCCAAGGAGCTTTGCAAAATGAACTTTACAAACTAATTCTGTTGGCGCCATACTTGCATCAGCCAACTCCCCCCACCCCCTCCGACACCACTGCACATACTCCAGAACCTGGGAGAAGGCACTCTGTAAGAGCCCAGGGTGCATCGGGTTTGGGAATAAGGAGTATGCCTGAAACTGTGGGAAGAATTTTAATATCCCAAAGTGTCAGGGAAGAGAACCACTCCAGCTGATAGGCTATTTAGTCCCCACGGCCAAACCACTGACTTGCTGGCAAATTACTCAGACAAGGAATTAAGTGAAACTCTTTCATAAGTGACTGAGTCCACCGGAATTCACAACAGTCTATAGTGCTGAGTGCCCTTTGCTTGCACCATGGATTATGTATTCAGGTGACAGCAAACCCAGGAGCTATATTTGCATGAAATCTATCACACAACAATATATTGTCAAGTGAAGGTTTTAAATCAGATTTAATCTATCCTGAATGACATCTGAACTAAGGGCTTGAATCAAACCCATAAAGTAAATCCCAAATTAATTCAAAGTATCTGAACTCCGACATTTCATTTTACAAGTAATCCAAAACTCTTTACTATTAAAAAAAAAACAACACAACTAATTTGTACTATTTTCCAAAGAAAGTATAGTTTGCTTTATAATTTTAAACAGTCGAATAAAACAACAACAACCACTTAAGGGAGACATCTTAGCTTATTTTTTTCATCATATATGTACTGAACACCTAATATGCACTATCCTTTCTGTGTTCAGGATATAGCAGTGGACTTAGGAAATTATATTGCTGGCCCCATGAATCTCAGATTCTAATGGAGAGACACACACACACACACACACACACACACAAACCTGGAAAATAAATGCATGCAAAAATTTCAAACATTACATCCTCTTAAAGCAGAGGTTGGCCAACTATGGCCCACAGGTTGCTCCTCTAACTAAAGTCTTATTAGCACACTGTGAAAGAAAGTGAAAGTCGTCTCTGACTATTTGTGACCCCATGGACTATACAGTCTATGGAATTCTCCAGGCCAGAATACTTGAGTGGGTAACCTATCCCTTCTCCAGAGGATCTTCCCCACCCAGGCACTGAACCCGGGTCTCCTGCAATGCAGGTGAATTCTCTACCAACTGAGCCACCAGGGAAGCCTCAGCAAACTGCTGACACGTTATCTGTGTGTCAGCTTAAAAGTACACAACATGGTTTATGAATTTAAGTTTTATTGAGGGTTTTATTGAGGACAAATTCTGGGAGACAGCTCGAGGAATCGCTCCGAAGAGACAGGGAAAGATCGTGTGTGTGTGTGTGTGTGTGTTTGTGTGTGTGTGTGTGTGTGTGTGTGTGTATGAATTGTTTGGCTAAGAAATGCATGTAGTCAAGCAAGTATCTTGGTAAAATATTAATGCTAATCACAAGGAACATATCTCAGCTTTTTTGTATGCATGGAAGATGTATGAATCTGGGTCCTACAGATTCTTCCTGAGATGTGCGTCTAATTATCTAGGCCCCTCTATCTAGAGTAGCTCATCCTGAATTCCCAGGGCACACTGTTGGTAAGGAACTTCAGGCGTGGGAGCTGACTTAACCCTTGTACAAATGGTTGATGAGCCTTGCTCATTCCTGTTCACATGTGACTGCTTTTGAGCTACAGTGGAGTGTTAGGTAACTGGGACATACGTTCTATGGTCCATAAAGTCTAAAGTATTTGCTGTCTGCGCCTTTGCAGAAAAGACTGCTGGCCCTCTGATGGAACAAAACTCAAGTATCTTGGTAAAATATTAATGCTAATCACAAGGAACATATCTCAGCTTTTTTGTATGCATGGAAGATGTATGAATCTGGGTCCTACAGATTCTTCCTGAGATGTGCGTCTAATTATCTAGGCCCCTCTATCTAGAGTAGCTCATCCTGAATTCCCAGGGCACACTGTTGGTAAGGAACTTCAGGCGTGGGAGCTGACTTAACCCTTGTACAAATGGTTGATGAGCCTTGCTCATTCCTGTTCACATGTGACTGCTTTTGAGCTACAGTGGAGTGTTAGGTAACTGGGACATACGTTCTATGGTCCATAAAGTCTAAAGTATTTGCTGTCTGTGCCTTTGCAGAAAAGACTGCTGGCCCTCTGATGGAACAAAACAGGTGACATGTGCCTGTGACGGGAGCTGAGTGTAAGATCTGGGGAGGACTCAACCGAAGCAGTAGCATTTGAGTTGCTTTTTCTCAGTAGCGAGAAAAAGCCAGCCATGGGAACCAAAGGGTTTTACACAAAACAATAATGCAATTCTGGTTGGTTCTGTTTTGCTTTACTTTAGTGAAGTATTGCCTTAAAAGTGATGGACAGGTTACTGGACTATAACAGTAAGAAAACCTCAAATGTCAAAAGAAAAACACAAAAACTTTCAGCTTATTCTTTGTGCAGAGTGAGAAAAGCATTTTCAAGGTTTCTCTGCATTCTCATTCAAAACAGGAAATAGGCCCCATCTAGGCATAACAAAGAAGGAGAGCACCTGTGCATTCCTGGATGACCAGGCTAGAGCTACACCTTTACTTTTGGTGGGAATCCTTCTCCCCACTTTCTTTAATTTCCAATTATTTCTTTCACCTTCATGCTTTTGCACTGACAAAGCATTTCTACTCAGAATATTGCAGAGTACATCTTTTTCCAGAAAAGGCATTCCACTACCATTTGGGAAGAAGCAGAAGGATCAGGATCCGTGCAGGGAATAAGATAATGGGGAAATTCAGAGCACGTGTGGGAAAGCTCTTTTTTATCTCCACCTATGTTGTAGGCGGCACTGTCGTTGCCAAGGTGGATACACCGCTGGCCAGAGAGCACTGTGCTCCTCCGTGATGTTGTGTGTCTCCAGGTGGGCCGCTTCTCAGTAAAGGTGAAAAATACCACCTCACCTTTTGCGCAGTATCTTACACCAAAATCCATGTAAACTTCACTTCTAACACGGTATTTGAAACCATTTCAGGTGGAAATCCACCCTTCACAAGCATGTCCTTGCCTCTGTTAGAAACCCCATGCTCTAATTTCAGATATTTTCATGATACTTATGGTGGTCTTGGTTGGATAAATTAAATCCGCTTTTCTCCTGATTGCCTTGCTGGCCCTCTTTGTAACTTCACTTTGTATTCCTTTCTGTTCAATACTTTTCAAAGTACTGGGAGTTTAAAGAGGTACAATAAATCCCAGATCAGTTTTTAATGACCACGGTAAGCCTGCTTGTAATATGTCAGTAAGCTGAACCTAAAAGCCAATGGGGAATAGGCCATTTCTGCCTTAGTAATTGCCTCCACAGAAAGATTTATAATGTCATTATCTGGATCTACAAGAAATAACTCATAGAGCTGAAATACCCTAAAAAAATATTACAATTCTCTTAAAATCTAGTCATTCATAAATGCTAAATCATAAAACTTTTTTCAAGATGTTTTATGTTAAAAGTAAAACCCAGTAAAAATATAAATGCTCGTTTCTTAATCGGATTCCTCATTCTTTATGTATCTGTTTGTAGCTTTGCAGGTTTCTGGGGCATATTTACAAACCTAACATTCAGCTGCCAGAATCCCCAACCAGTATGAGAAACCATGGTGTCTGAAGAGGCATTTCTTGTCACCTTTTTATCTCTGTGTGATAGCAGGGAGTAAGGCGGAAGAGGGTTAGTTAGGATGGCAATAAAATTAATTTCAGCACTAAAAGTCACCTTTTCCCCCTAATTTCTCCCTGAAAAAAAAAATATCTCAATTCTCTTAAAATCTAGTCATTCATAAATGCTAAATCATAAAACTTTTTTCAAGATGTTTTATGTTAAAAGTAAAACCCAGTAAAAATATAAATGCTCGTTTCTTAATCGGATTCCTCATTCTTTATGTATCTGTTTGTAGCTTTGCAGGTTTCTGGGGCATATTTACAAACCTAACATTCAGCTGCCAGAATCCCCAACCAGTATGAGAAACCATGGTGTCTGAAGAGGCATTTCTTGTCACCTTTTTATCTCTGTGTGATAGCAGGGAGTAAGGCGGAAGAGGGTTAGTTAGGATGGCAATAAAATTAATTTCAGCACTAAAAGTCACCTTTTCCCCCTAATTTCTCCCTGAAAAAAAAAAGCACGCTCAGCTTCCTGCCAAACGCACTGCAGAGCTGCTTTAAGCCATTTCTGAAGCTTCCTTTCCCCTCAGCATTTCCAAATCAAGAGAAGATCACTTCTTTCAAATAGCAGGAAACATCCTCCCCAATTTGTCCAGAGTTTAATAAAATCCTGGTATTGCCACGTTTCCTTGTCTCCCCACGCCATAAAACAGAGCAACATTTATACTAATTTCTGCCGTGCAAAAGTGTTCTTTGGAGTAGAAAATCCATTACAGTTTAAAAAGGACACTTGAGATGTTTTTCATAATTTGTAAAATCACATTTTCTCCTTTTTAAATACAGTAATTTGGTTGCAAACTTGAACATGGAATTAAAGCTCTTTTCAGGATTTTTCCCCTTCTGGCAATCTACTCAAGCCTAGTGTTTTATCCAAATTCTTTTAATATCTAGAATTGCAGCTAAGTTTTGTATGGGGAAAAGGAGGTAAGAAGGGGATTTAAAAGCCCCTGGGATAGAAAATGAATCTTGTGTTTTTTTGTTTGCCATTCCCATCGCACCTCATGAATCAACCAACATCACTCCATTCCTTGATTATTATTTTCCACTTTGGCATTTCTATAAATAGTAACTCTCAAGAATCTCGAGCTATTGTGATTCAACATATCCAAAAACTGAACTAGCCTTCCTCCCAGCAAAGTGCTGATGTCAGTGAATGATGCTACCCCTCCATTCATTTTCAAAGAATCATCAGTTCAGTTCAGTTCAGTCGCTCAGTCGTGTCTGACTCTTTGCGACCCTATGAATCACAGCACGTCAGGCCTCCCTGTCCAGCACCAACTCCCTGAGTTCACTCAGACTCACATCCATGGACTCAGTGATGCCATCCAGCAATCTCATCCTCTGTCATCCCCTTCTCCTCCTGCCCCCAATCCCTCCAAGCATCAGAGTCTTTTCCAGTGAGTCAACTCTTCGCATGAGGTGGCCAAGTACTGGAATTTCAGCTTTAGCATCATTCCTTCCGAAGAAATCTCAGGGCTGATCTCCTTCAGAATGGACTGGTTGGATCTCCTTGCAGTCCAAGGGACTCGCAAGAGTCCTCTCCAACATCACAGTTCAAAAGCATCAATTCTTCGGCACTTAGCCTTCTTCACAGTCCAACTCTCACATCCATACATGACCACAGGGAAAACCATAGCCTTGACTAGACGGACCTTAGTTGGCAAAGTAATGTCTCTGGTTTTGAATATGCAATCTAGGTTGGTCATAACTTTTCAGCCCAGGCTAAAAGGCAAAATACCATGTCCCCCATTCTCTTACCAGCCACATCCAGATAATCACCAAGAAAAGTTCTACTTCCAAATATGAATATTTTCTTCCATCACTACCACCACTACCACCTTAGCAATTTCTTACCTGGACTATTCTAACTACCGCCTAACTGATTAGCCCATATCCCTTTCTACCCAAAGCTATACAAGAGCCAATGAGATCTTTGAAAAAGCCAAACCTGATCACAAGCTGCTCCAATGACTTTAAGATACTGCTTGGATAAAATTCAAAGTTCTTTCCATGGCTGCCTTTGACTGTGATCCCTGGCGGACCTGGACTCCACACTGCTCTGCTCTCCGCCCTCAGCCCATCTCCGCCATCCTGGCCGCCTTCTGCTTCCTGCGGCGCATCCACGTCCTCTTATCTCACTGCCCCTACAGACGCCAGTGTTCCTCCTTGCAGCAGTCTTCTCTCCCCCTCCCTCCGTGCCTTATTCAACTCTTTCCGTAACGTGGTCTCAGAAAAACCTTCCGCGACTCCAGGGGCTTGGAACACTTCCCATGTGATACGCTGTCTTCATCTCTCCTCCTCCAATGTCCTTTCACCACATCTGACATCGCTTGCTAAACCTGGGTACCCTCATCTATAAGCACCATGGTGGGGGGGTGGGGGGAAATCAGCCCTGTATCCTCAGCCACTAGCAAAGAGAAGCTCCGCAAATATTTGATAAATGAGCCAATAGTATAACAGTTCCATAACTCGTCCTTCTATGTCAACCTCTACCTCATTCACCCATCCCCTCAACAAATATTTATTGAAACTTACCTATGTTGAGCACCATACCAAACAGTCCCGTGAACTCATGACAAGCTAGGAGTAAACAGACAGAGTTGCTAGTGGGGAAGCAGAAAAACGCACAGGTTGCATATGCATAATATAATTTAGATAGCGATAAGAGCTATGAAGAGATGCACTGCAGCCATTCAGCTATGGTACCTCAAGGAGGCAGAAAGTGAACTGAGAACTGAACGCCAGGAAGGAACTGACTACGGAAAGATCTGGATTAAAGCTAAGCTCCAGCCATAGTTTTAGCAAGCGGAGGGTTCCTCTGGTAGAAACAAGATATGTGTCCTCAAGAAAGGCAGGATGGCTGGGGCATCGTGAAGCGGGAGCACGGGCCCATGGCAACTGCAGCACTGAAGGTGGGTTTTATCTCAGTGCAATAGGGAACACCTGATGGCTTTAAGCGGGGGAACAATATGATCGTATTTTTATTTAGAAGAACACATCTGTTTGCCTCTTGGACAATGGATTAGATGGGGCCCATGAGTAGTTAGGCCAAGGCAGTTAGGAAGTTGTTTCAATTTGGACGTAAGCTTTGACGACTCCCCAGTGCTTATGAAATAAAACTCAGACTCCATGACGTGAGATCTAAGGTCTAAATTCTGGCCTCTGTTACCCCATTAGGCTTGCGTCTACATACTCTTCAGTGGGCCCTTACTATACCCGAGAGGCATACGGCACCTGGAACCCACCCAACAGGTTTTCTCTCCAGCCTTTATGTATATAATTTCTGCTCTTTCTGATCTTCCTGAGAATATGTTCCCTTCTACAAATTCCATCTTCTCCATGAATACTTCAGAACATGCCAGGCCACAGAGACTTTCTTCCTCCTGAACGATGGGCTATACCTTAAAAACAGATATACTTCTTGCCACCCTTTGTATCATTGCTTTGTATTATCATTTACCTCTTGTTATTTCATTTTCCATCTGAGGCATATGTCTAATTTCCCCAACTACAGTGTAAAACCCCTGAGGGCAAAGACTTTCCTTATGTTTCTGTGGATTCCCCACAGTGCCTGGCACCATGCCATTCCTGCAGCATGGCACGCTATATGTTGATCTGCTGCGGAGGCAGCGCTAAATGCACTTGTCAGAACTGAGAGAAACATCCACTGGCCTCTGACTAGGTAAGTAAAGGAGTTGAAAGGAGACTTTTTCTTTTAAGACTCTGTTTTTTAATAGCTTCTTTCCTGGAAGCCTCTTTTCTGTAAAATCCACCAAGCTTTGAGTAGAATCAGATATGGAATGTGAACTAAGCTTGATGCGCTGTTGATCATTAGCTCCGAAAGTCTAATCTGGCTTGAGATCAGAGATTTAGAAATAAGCCCCTCCGAAGGAGGAACTCAAAGAAGCCCAGTAAGGAAAGGGTGCACGCTTGGCTTGGCCCTGGATAAATTAGATGCTCACACAACGTGAGGTTTGAAGGTGGATTGTGGATAACAGGATTGAAGCCAGAGAGGTAAACGGGTGAAAAGAAAAAGACATCAACAAAGACGATTGCGTTGCACCAAGACCATCACGTTGCACATGAGACCATCTACAGAACCACCTGTCAGAACCGTGATTCATGAATTCACATAAAGGGAAAAGATCTCTAGTCTACTGTAAGAGGAATGTGGTTTTGGTGGCTACTGGAAAAATACCGCTTTTTTTTTTTTCCTATGAGAAAGAAAGAAGTAATTCAGGAAGGATGGATGGAGAAAGGTACAAACTGTTTCCCTGGGATTGAAGAAAAGCTAGAGCACCTCTGACATCTCCTGAATCTGGAGACTTGGAAGACTCTATTACTTGGGCAAGCTCTCCATGCTAAGTCGCTTCAGTCACGTCCCTATGGATCCTATGGACTGTAGCCCCCCAGGCTCCTCTGTCCACGGGATTCTCCAGGCAAGAAAACTGGAGTGGGTTGCCATGCCCTCTTCCAGGGGATCCTCCTGACCCAGGGATCAAACCTGCATCTCTACCTGCACTGGCAGGCAGGTTCTTTGCCACTAGCGCCACCTGGCAGGCATTATTGACATCTGGGGCCAGATAATCCTGGGTCACAGTGGGCGTCCTGTGCACTGGTGGCCGGCCGCTTAGCAGCACCCCTGGCCTCTGCCCACTGGATGCCGGAAACATCTCCCCCACCCAGTTGCAACCAAAACTGTCTCCAGATGTTGCTAACTGTCTCCTGGCAGTGGAAGTGAAAGCTGCTCAGTTGTGTCCAACTCTCTGCGACCCCAGGGACTATACAGTCCATGGAGCTCTCCAGGCTGGAACACTGGAGTGGGTAGCCTTTCCCTTCTCCAGGGGATCTTCCCAACCCAGGAATCGAACCAGGGTCTCTTGCATTGCAGGCGGATTCTTTACCAACTGAGCTATTAGGGAAGTCTTCCGGCAGAAGGTGAGGCAAATTCACAATCAGTTGAAAATCTCTGGGCTACAGTCAGAGAGACTTGGGTTTAAATTTCATCTTTTCCATGTGCTCATCTGTAAAATAAGGATACATATGAGGCACCTTAAAGAGTCTGGGGGAGCATTTAATGGATAAGGCATGTGAACCAGGAGCACCGTTCAGGCATAGTACAGGCTCCACACACACACGCCATCACTAATAATGCAGTTACTATTTGTTGACCATGGTCTGGCAGATAACTCCACACCCTGAATGTTAGCTTTCACTCTTTTAAACAAAGGAAAGGCAAGTTTCCCCATGTGATATTATTTCTCATCCCTGCTAATGAGAAATGATGTATCTCTCACCAGATGAGCTCAAGATCTCACCTGAAGATCTCACCTGAATTCTCTTAACCTGAGACTACAAATAACTTGGGTGTTAAGCAAATCTTCTAATGTTGACCTTTAAAAAAAATATTCTTTTCTCATCTTCAAGTCTATTTCCAAATGAAACCATAGACAAATGTCACGCATACCAATTATCCATTTGTGAAACTGATCTTCACTTAAAACATCCATGTTTTGGACATAAATAGTCATGAAGTGGTCAAGTTTCCAGCATGATTGTGAGGCTGATTGCTGGTGCCAGATACCACAGGCTAAAGAGGTTTTATCCTGAAAAATTACTTCAGTGAAGGGCAAATCACTTTGAATAAGTTAAAATGAACTATGTGTTCAATGATGGCCTTAAGTAATCTTCAACTTGTGTGCTAAAATTAGTGATATTATGGAGAATTAGAACTGAGGAATGAGATAAAGTCCCGAAAAAAATTTAGTTTTTCCATATTGATTTTTTTTGTATTGTTTTGAAACTGAGATAAGATATGCATAAAAGAATATAAATGGATCTTATAATATTTTGAATTTTGAGAAATATATATTTGGTCATTCAGATGATCAAATTATATGTCTCATATATTTGGACTTCGTCCACAGTTCCTGCCTCACAGCTCCCAACACCATTGGAATTTCCTGATGAGAATGACAAAGATATCTTGGGTTTCCCAGTGGCTCAGCAGAAAAGAATCTGCCTGCAACTCAGGAGACCTGGGTTCAGTCCCCGGGTCAGGAAGATCCCCTGAAGGAGGGCATGGAAGGATGGAGGCTCATTGCCGGGGGAACAAATCTGATGATTAGAAGATTGTTACTTTCCGTCCTACTCCCTGACTTCCAAAGAGTGGGGGTGGGGGGTTGAGCTGAATCAGTCATCAGTGGTCAATGATTAAAGTCTCCATGAAAACCCCAAAGGACAGCTCTTTGGTCCTTCTTCAAGAAGATGAAGAAAGCTGGAGAACCAGAATGCTTCCAGTGCCACCATGCCAGACGCCATGCTCCAGGAGGACAGAAGCTCCTTTGTTCAGGACCTCACCAGATGTCTCTCTTCATCTGATCTTTGGTTCTAACCAGTTAATCTGATCCAAGGAGGGGCTGTCAGAACCTCTAATTTATAGCCAGTTGGGGCTTTTCTGGTGGCTCCGTAGTAAAGAATGAGCCTGCCAATGTTCCATTGCTGGGCTGGGAAGATCCCCAGAAGGAAATGGCAGTCCACTCCTGTATTCTTGCCTGGAGAATCCCATGGACAGAGGAGCCTGGCGGGCTACAGTCCACAGGCCACAGGGTCACAAAAGAGCTGGACACGACCTAGTGCCTTAACAGAAGCACAGCTAACAACCTGGGCCTGCAGCCGGCGTCAAAGCGGCTGGGGGTCTTGCAGGACTGAGCTCTTTTTGTGTGTGTGGAATCTGATTTTATCTCTGTGTAGATAGCATTAAAATTGAGTTTGAGGGCTTCCCTGGTGGCTCAGACAGTAAATAATCTGCTGGCAATACAGACGACCCAGGCTCAACCCCTGGGTCAGGAGCGAGAACAGAATGGCCACACATCCCAGCATTTTCCCCTGGAGAATCCCGTGGCCAGGGAAGCCTGGTCCACGAGGTTGCAGAGTCGGGCAGGACTGAGAGGTGAGCACTCTCCCTCCTTTCACTTTGAATTTTTGACACCCCGCTGGCATCCAAGAACTGCTTGCTGGTACGGGGACGCTTTCACACACATGCTGGGACTGGATCCAGGAACTCTTTACAGGCTTCTAAATTGTAAATAAGCTCTTTTCCTTTTATATGGGAACTTTATAGTTAAGCCTGCTAACAAATGGTGAAATTGTTCAGGTAAATACTGTTTCCACGTAAAACAATTAGATGTGCAGAAATCCTAAAATGCTTACCAAAGAATTTATCTGTTCATCAAGATGGCTCTTCAAGATTGGCAAACTTTTTTTTCCCAGTGGCTCAGCAGAAAAGAATCTGCCTGCAACTCAGGAGACCTGGGTTCAGTCCCCGGGTCAGGAAGATCCCCTGAAGGAGGGCATGGAAGGATGGAGGCTCATTGCCGGGGGAACAAATCTGATGATTAGAAGATTGTTACTTTCCGTCCTACTCCCTGACTTCCAAAGAGTGGGGGTGGGGGGTTGAGCTGAATCAGTCATCAGTGGTCAATGATTAAAGTCTCCATGAAAACCCCAAAGGACAGCTCTTTGGTCCTTCTTCAAGAAGATGAAGAAAGCTGGAGAACCAGAATGCTTCCAGTGCCACCATGCCAGGCGCCATGCTCCAGGAGGACAGAAGCTCCTTTGTTCAGGACCTCACCAGATGTCTCTCTTCATCTGATCTTTGGTTCTAACCAGTTAATCTGATCCAAGGAGGGGCTGTCAGAACCTCTAATTTATAGCCAGTTGGGGCTTTTCTGGTGGCTCCGTAGTAAAGAATGAGCCTGCCAATGTTCCATTGCTGGGCTGGGAAGATCCCCAGAAGGAAATGGCAGTCCACTCCTGTATTCTTGCCTGGAGAATCCCATGGACAGAGGAGCCTGGCGGGCTACAGTCCACAGGCCACAGGGTCACAAAAGAGCTGGACACGACCTAGTGCCTTAACAGAAGCACAGCTAACAACCTGGGCCTGCAGCCGGCGTCAAAGCGGCTGGGGGTCTTGCAGGACTGAGCTCTTTTTGTGTGTGTGGAATCTGATTTTATCTCTGTGTAGATAGCATTAAAATTGAGTTTGAGGGCTTCCCTGGTGGCTCAGACAGTAAATAATCTGCTGGCAATACAGACGACCCAGGCTCAACCCCTGGGTCAGGAGCGAGAACAGAATGGCCACACATCCCAGCATTTTCCCCTGGAGAATCCCGTGGCCAGGGAAGCCTGGTCCACGAGGTTGCAGAGTCGGGCAGGACTGAGAGGTGAGCACTCTCCCTCCTTTCACTTTGAATTTTTGACACCCCGCTGGCATCCAAGAACTGCTTGCTGGTACGGGGACGCTTTCACACACATGCTGGGACTGGATCCAGGAACTCTTTACAGGCTTCTAAATTGTAAATAAGCTCTTTTCCTTTTATATGGGAACTTTATAGTTAAGCCTGCTAACAAATGGTGAAATTGTTCAGGTAAATACTGTTTCCACGTAAAACAATTAGATGTGCAGAAATCCTAAAATGCTTACCAAAGAATGTATCTGTTCATCAAGATGGCTCTTCAAGATTGGCAAACTTTTTTTTTGAAAGGGGCTGGATAGTAAGTATTTCAGATCTTGTGGACTGTACAGGCGCTGTTGCAACTAGTCAATTCTGCTATTGCAGCACAAAAGCTGCTTTCCAAATATGTAAACAAATCAGTGCGGCTGCGTTTCAGTAAAACTTTATTTGCAAAAAGAGGCAGCAGAGTGCATCCGGCCCAAAGGCCCTACTGTGCCAGCCCTGATCAAGGTAAAACTCCAGGGAATGGCTTCTACTCAATATCAGTGGTCTATGTGATTATATCTGGTGCTGTATGATCATTTCCCTCAGGGAAATGATAACACCACTAGAGACCCCTTTCATTTTCATGCAACTGGACAGAATGGTTGAACAGGCTGCTGCTCATTTATAGATTTTATTCCAAATAGAATTATTCCAATGTCTTTGCAGACTAAATAAGCCTAGCACGGAGCAGGACATTTATTAACTTTCACCTCCACATACAAGAAGAAGTCATATTAAGAAATCCCATCACTCAACGCCGAGAGGAAGCTTCTTCAAGTCTTCAGTGCTGCAGTAATTACTAGCAAAGAACCCCTGATGAGAGATCACTGAGAAATGGAAATGTATCCAAAAGCTAATAAAATCCCATCAACTGCTATTAGATATCTCTCAACAGAAGGCAAGGAGGAGGGAAGGAGAATGACAGAGTTGCTGCAGGCACTCAACTCAAAGAGAAAGTCTAGGAAAGGACTTCAAGGGGACGATTTTAGGTGGAGCCTTGGAGACACAGGAGAGGGTCTACAATTTCTCCTAGGATGTGGGTTTGGAATACAGTTCATAGTCTTAATATACGGATGTTACCGCAAAAGGTCAGGAGAGCAGGAAGGCAAGAAAGGCGTTACCATGAGGGGTGTAAAATGATAAAGCAGATTAAACCCCTCTCTTCTGGACTTTACAGCCTAGTGAGTAAAAGGGATGATAAACAATTGTCCATAAAAATAAATAAGTGTGCATGCATTGAGAAAATCAATATCAAAGAAAAAAAAGGAATGCAGTAAGTAACAGGTCAATACTTGGTAGACAGAATGGTCAAGGAAACTTCTCTAAACAGGTGATAATTAAGCCAGGAATTAAAAATTAAATTGTAGCAGTTATCAACAGTCTGACACATATATCCTTCACTAAATCTAGTGTAAAATTATGAGGCTTTAATTAAAAAATATTTGTGAGATTCAACTACAATCATTATTTTTTAAAAAGTAAACTCAGTAATATCCATGCGTTTGATAAACATTCATTGAGTACCAGTATAAAAAGATTCAGCCAACTGATTGCTTAGCAGCTTGAAATGGATGCGGTAAGTGTACGAGCCAACCAAGATGAAACCATTCTTCCCAGTGTCCACAGAGCACAGCATGAATACATATGCAAACAGAGCGTATCTCTTTATATTTCTATTACAAACTGTCCAAAGTTTGTTCCAGACAAACTTCTTTGCTAACATTAAAGTCATTACTGTCTATCAACAAATGATAACACAATGATGTCTGTCTTTAGTGCGTTTTCTAATTCCTTCTAATAGAATATAAGCTTTCAAAGGGTACCGCAGCTTTATGCGTGTCTCCCCAGTACATCTCCGGCATCTAGAAAAGTACTTGACACACGCTAGGCACTCAGTAAACTGCTGTTGAGTGAAATGAATTAATGCGTGGATAAATGTGTTTGCATTTCCCCAAATATATTTGCATTACAGACTTGTGATTTCACACTGGGTTTAGTCGATGTTTTTTAATACACTGACACTTATAATCAAGACTCCAGAGTCTTACTTATGCTAACAAATGCTGATTCCTCCTAATACACAGTCTTGCTTTTCCCAGCTCTGATATTAGCTTCTCATTCAATCTTTACGACATACACTTCTGAATAAATAAATAGGGTCCCAGGTGTACTAGCGTCTATTGTAGAAGAGATCACTATGGCTTTATTTCATCGGGGGCTGGACATGGTATTAGGAACCTTCTAGCAAATAAACAAGCGTGGCGAAAGCATGCAGTAACTGTGCGAGTGGAAACAAACAGAACGCTTCCGTCTCCACACGGTTAACACCCCTTCAAGGGTCGTGAAAAGGGGTGGCTGCAAGTGGACAGCGTGGTGAATACACTGGAGTGCGGGGCCTTTGCAAGGAGAAGATTCTGGAAGAACCAGTCATAGTTGAATTGGTTTAGTTATTTCAGCAACCCGAACTATAACCCGAATAAGATACTGCTGCCCTAGCAGAACAAAAGAACCATTAAAGACACCGACTAACCCGGGCAATTCTCATTTACACCTCTTTATTACCTTCCATATCCTCTGTGTGATGCATTACACAATCCATTAATTGTTAACATACACGCAAGTCAGGATCTTTTATTATGCGAGGTCATCAGTCAGTGATAACAGAGGTATTGATGTATTAGGCTCCTCATCAAAAGTTGAGCAACATTTCCATTCAAGATGATACATGGACCTTTAAAACACACTCAATAATATTGAGTCTCAGTCTTCTGTTCCTTTTTCTCTGAATGTGCATTTAGAGCTTTATAACATCTGTCTATCCACCCACCCATTCATTACCATTCAGCATTAATTTTCTACGCTTACAAGTAGAATTATGCCTGTCTCGTTCACTGCTATATCCTGAGGATCTAGAACATAGTAGGAGCTCAATAAACTACTGAGATGGAAAATAAGTGAATGAGAAGGTGGTAAGCAGAGTTCTAAGTGGCCCTCGTGATCTTCATCCCCCGGTGCCACTTCTATGATGTCACCTTGTATGACAAAGGGATTCTGCAGATGTAATTAAGGCTAATAATCCATCAACCTTAAAAGAGGAAGATTATCTGGGGGTACCTAATGTAATCAAAGAGAGCTTGAAAAGCAGAGAATTTTCTACAGCTAAGAACAAAATGGGAAGTCGGGGAGTTTCAAAGTATAAAGAAAAATCAAAGCACTTCTTTACTGACTGCTTAATAGTTTTATCTCAGTATAACTGAAAGAACTGCACCAGTGGAAAGTGTACAATTTGATAACGTTGCGTACGTGCACACTAGTCAAATGACTGGTCAAATGGCTCAGCAGTAAAGAGTCCACCTGCCAATGCGGGAGATTCAAGTTCGATTCCTGGGCCGAGAAGACCCCATGGAAAAGGAAGTGGCAGCCCACTCCAGTGTTCTTGCCTAGGAAATCCCATAGACGAAGCAGCCTGACAGGTTACAGTCCATGAAGTCCCAAAGAGTCAGACACTACGTTCTGACTGAACAACAAGATGCAAACACCCATGATATCATCACCATAAGCAAAGTAGTATATATAACCACAAACTAGACTTTTTCCCCAAGGCTCCAGGTAAGACTCCAGCTCATGTAACAGCTTAATTTCATTCTTGTGAGACACTAACTGTAGAATCCACTTGAACCCACACTGACTTCTGACTTATAGAGCTGTGAGATAATACACAGATGCTCTTTTAAGCCACTGAATTTGTGACTATGTGTTACACATGATAGAAAACTAATACAGCACCAAAGAATCAATGCTTTTGAACTGTGGTGTTGGAGAAGACGATTAAGAGGCCAGTGGACTGCAAGGAGATCAAACCAGTCAATTCTAAAGGAAATCAATCTTGAATATTCACGGGAAGGACTGATGCTGAAGCTTCAATACTTTGGCTGCCTAATGCAAAGAGCCGACTCTTTGGGAAAGACTCTGATGCTGAGAAAGATTGAGGGCAGGAGGAGAAGGGGGTGACAGAGGATGAGATGGTCAGATGGCATCACTGACTCAATAGACATTAATTTGAGCAAACTTCAGGGTTGGTAAGATCCCCTGGAGAAGGAAACAGCAGCCCACTTCAGTATTCTTGCCTGGAGAATCCCATGGACAGAGGAGCCTGGAGGGCTACAGTTCACAGGGTGGCAAAGAGTCAGACATGACTCAGTACCTGAGCAACAACAACAGGGGACTCCAGGGAAGATATCTGTAGACAGTAAATTTTTTTTAAAAAGTGACAGCAAAATATTTTAATCTCCTGAAATTCTTACATAAAAATAGAGCATCACAGTACCAAAACTGTAGACAGCATACACCAGAAAAGCGTGCAGCAAAGAATCCCACGATTTCCACATTCTAAGTGAGAAGATGAGAAGATCCCCAGCTCCTCAGTGGGTCAGACAGCACAGAGAAAGCACAGGAAAGAAATGGGATGTCTGCAGAGCTGAGAAGAAGAGAAACTCTAAATAGACAATGGGAACTCACCAGAAAGCACAGTGGGTTAGTCTGAGGCAGCAAGCAAAACTGGGACTGTTACAAGCATCCTAAGAGCCAGTGAGTGTCAGAGGCCACTGTGAGTCTGAAAGAGGCAGGAGCTACCTGGTCCATATGAACACTCAGTGACAACGAGCCAAATTCCCGCCCAGGACTGAGTCCCACACTGAGGAGAAACTGCTGGGAAGAGGGTCAAAACCACTGTAAGTCAATTACATGCAACTGTAATTGCATGTATTTAAAAAAATTTAAATACATATACAATAAATTTTAAAAAATAAAGGTTCAGATAAAAATGTGTGTGTGTATCAGGGGAGATGGTATAATAACAGTCAAAAAAGTCTCAGAAAAAAACGCCACCATACTTCTGATGTACATGAAAACAATAGATGAGGAAGCTCTGGGAGATAGAAGTTATCCTGAACCACATCTCCTTCTAAAAGTTCATGAAAACTAATTTCACATAAAAATGACAACAGAAAAGTACTGAGGTCAGATCCCGTGTAAAATTACAAGAGAAAACAAGAAAAGCAGGAGCCAGTAACGTTCTTACACAGATGAAAGCCAGAAAGATAAACCTGCAAAGCAGGCCAAAAACGCAATCTACACGTCGACAGTAAAATCATACCAGATTTGGGCACGGGGTCACACAAGTCAGAATTAGATATGCAGAAATGAGGTGAAAGAACATAAGACACAGTCACAAATAAAAAACATTTAAAAGCAAAAGATAAACTAGAATAAAAACTAAAATAAATATAAGAATTAACGTCATATGTTGCCAACAAAGGTCCATCTAGTCAAGGCTATGGTTTTTCCAGTGGTCATGTACGGATACAAGAGTTGGACTATAAAGAAAGCTGAGGGCCAAAGAATAGATGCTTTTGAACTGTGGTGTTGGAGAAGACTCTTGAGAGTCCCTTGGACTGCAAGGAGATCCAACCAGTCCATCCTAAAGGAGATTAGTCCTGGGTGTTCATTGGAAGGACTGATGCTGAAGCTGAAACTCCAATATTTTGGCCACCTGATGCAAAGAGTAAAAAACGCCACCATACTTCTGATGTACATGAAAACAATAGATGAGGAAGCTCTGGGAGATAGAAGTTATCCTGAACCACATCTCCTTCTAAAAGTTCATGAAAACTAATTTCACATAAAAATGACAACAGAAAAGTACTGAGGTCAGATCCCGTGTAAAATTACAAGAGAAAACAAGAAAAGCAGGAGCCAGTAACGTTCTTACACAGATGAAAGCCAGAAAGATAAACCTGCAAAGCAGGCCAAAAACGCAATCTACACGTCGTACAGTAAAATCATACCAGATTTGGGCACGGGGTCACACAAGTCAGAATTAGATATGCAGAAATGAGGTGAAAGAACATAAGACACAGTCACAAATAAAAAACATTTAAAAGCAAAAGATAAACTAGAATAAAAACTAAAATAAATATAAGAATTAACGTCATATGTTGCCAACAAAGGTCCATCTAGTCAAGGCTATGGTTTCTCCAGTAGTCATGTACGGATACAAGAGTTGGACTATAAAGAAAGCTGAGGGCCAAAGAATAGATGCTTTTGAACTGTGGTGTTGGAGAAGACTCTTGAGAGTCCCTTGGACTGCAAGGAGATCCAACCAGTCCATCCTAAAGGAGATTAGTCCTGGGTGTTCATTGGAAGGACTGATGCTGAAGCTGAAACTCCAATATTTTGGCCACCTGATGCAAAGAGTTGACTCACTGGAAAAGACCCTGATGCTGGGAAAGATTGAGGGCAGGAGGAAAAGGGGACGACAGAGGATAAGATGGTTGGATGGCATCATGATTCAATGGACGTGGGTTTGGGTGGATTCCAGGAGTTGGTGATAGACAGGGAGGCCTGGCATGCTGCAGTTCATGGGGTCGCAAAGAGTCGGACATGACTGAGCGACTGGACTTGAACTGAAATAAAGTCTTTAAATTTTTAAAATTTAAAAAGAAGATAAAATATTTCAAGAGAGAAGACAAATACTAAAGACAGGCAGAGAAGATCCAAATGTCAGTAGAAAGAGGCGTTCCTAAAGAGAAACAATGCAAGTAAATAAACAAAATGTGTAATTCAGGGAAGGTCCCATGATTTAAAAAACACACATTTGAAACTAAATGTTAGATAGGTGCACCATGTATCTGAGAATAGCAACCTAGACTGATAATCTCCAATATGTATTCAAATAAAATCTAATGGACTATAAAGCAAAAATATATCATTTGGACATTAAGGCAAAAGAGAAAATTATTTTTGGAGGAAAGGAAATTACAGTATCAAGTTTCTGATAAGAAACACTTTATACTAGAAGAAAATGAAGTCCTATACTTAAGATATTCAAGGAAAGGAAATGTGAGCCTAGGATTTTATATCCAGCGAAACTGACCTCCATTTATAAAGGGAATTTTTATCAGTTCCCTGTGCGGGAACTCAGGGTAAAATTCAGAACCTACACAAACCACAAATTATTGATCATACTCTATGCAAAAGAAGCAGAGGAAAGACATGGGTCATCTACTAAATCTGAGTGCTTTTGAAAAATCTAGAATATTTTGAAATCTAAAATATTTTGAAAAATACTAGAGAATGAGCTTCAGACAATCAAGATACCAAGAGGCATCTATGAGAGGACTGATGGTGGAGATCAAACATGCTGTACTTAACATGTGGTACATAAATCGATGGAATATTACTCAGCCATAAAATAGAGTAAAATAATGGCATTTTCAGCAGCATGGATGGACCCAGACAGTATCATACTAAGTGAAGTAAGTCAGACAAAAAAAAAGACAAATGTCATTTGATACCACCCATATGTGGGATCCAAAATCAATAATACAAATGAACATATTTATAAAACAGAATTAGAATACAGACTTAGAAAAAACCCTTATGATTATCAAGTGGGAAAGGTGGAGAGGGATAAGGAAATTTGGGATTAACAGATACACAAGTATGAAAAACAGGTAAACAACAAGGACCTCCTGTAAAGCACAAGGAACTACCTTCAGTCTTTTATAATAACCTATAAAGGAAAAGAACCTGCAAAGAATATATATAAACACACATTAATATTTAGCTTTATATATATATATATATAGATATAATCACTTTGCAGTACACCTGAAACACTGCAAGTCAATTATACTTGAATTTTTTAAAAAGATACTGAAAAGACATACTTTAAAAAGCTTGAGGTCTAGGAATAAACACTTGAGTGATAAAAGTATTTAAAACTCATGGAAATTATCACTATAAAAGTCCACATTAGAAGTCAACAAATTTTGCTGCAGCAAATATGTTGTAAGTTTTGAGGGCCAAGGAGTCCTGCCGCTGCTGCTGCTAAGTCCGTATCATAACGACTCAGCTCTGATGTGACGGCGTGGAAGCAGCCGCAGATAGTAAGTAAATAAATGGGCATGGACGTGTTCCAGTAAAACTTTGCTCATAAAAGCAGGGTCAGACCAAACCCCGGTCAAGATTACGGGCACCTTGGAGGACAGAAAGAGAATCAGTGTTGGAGTAAAGTACATGAGTGACTTGGCACGCACGCACATGCCCCGTATGTTAGCAGGGCTTTCTGAGCAGAAGACAGACCTTCTCAGGAGAAGGTCGCTGGGCGTTCCCCCCACGTTCCTGACATGAAGACAGGTTGCCTGGAGCCGCGACGCCCACGATGTGGCCATGAAGATGCAAACTCCACACTGAGGACTGCGGATGAGCACAGGCTAAGAGACCTGGGTCTCTGGTGCCATCACTCACCCCACACCTGGTGGCGAGAGCAAGCTGGCAGGCAGAGCCAGAAAGTCGCCGTGGCTCACCTAATAAATCCAGGCCTCACCTCCATCTTCAGAGTCAGGCACAGACAGACAGAACCGTGAGCGAGCAGGTCTACTGGAGCAGTGCCCGGCACACGCACGCTGTCGTCACTGCCAGTGAGCGCCGTCCCTCCACCCGGCAGCCCACCACGGCTCAGTGTGGCTGCAGCGACGCCACCAGAGGGCCACAGCCTCGGGCCCAAAGCCAGAGGAGCCAAAGTCTGCTTTCCCCTTGGGCGTTCAACAAAAATCCCAGTCAACAGGGATGAGGAATGCTGGCCTCGCTTACGCCGGCTAGGGCTCAGTCCTGAACTGAGAGCTGGGGCCAGAGGTGACCTGATTTAACAAATAAAAACACAGGATACCCAGTAAAATTTGAATTTCAGATTAAAATAATAAATTGTTTTTAGTATACGATGTCTCCCATGCTATATTTGGGAGACAGTTGTACTAAAAAAAAAAATGCATTATTTATCTGAAATTCAAATGTAACTGGGTGTCCTAAATTTCAGGACAACCCTACTTAGAGCCCATGATACCTCAGCATTTGGGCTGAAAGGGTGGTAGAGGCTGTGATTTTTTAATGAAATTCCGGGGCTGATGTGTCAGAAACGGGTGGAGGTACACTTGTGAGTCTGGGGCAGCGCACTCACGCACACACACATGCTCGTGGATGCCCTCTCCACAGATCTCATTTTCCTCAACAAAACAGCTCACGGAAGGCCTGAGCTGACTGTCTGCAACCTACAGATACGGGGAGCGGGAGGAATCCGAAAAGGCAGGACGTCAGGCATGCAAAACAAAACAAAACAGAATTCCTACGTGGGGATGTGGTAGTGGTAATCCAGCCGCACTGATGTTTATGACAAAAATTCCTATTTCTTTTCCTGCAGTCATTCAGTGGCTGCTGAAACCCCCAATAAGACATAAAGGAAATCACGGCAGAGAGCGTTAAGACTCAGGAAGAATATAATTACATGACAGGCGTGTGTGTTCTGTGAGCCTGCACATACCTATCTCTTTCTTAAAAATAGGTTGCGTAAAGAAAACCTCAGACTTCATTGAAAACAATAATTATGTCAGTTATACTGAGAAAAGGATTATAGTACTCAATTTGGAATCCTTGGCAATTCACAGTCTAGTATTCTGCATATTTGTTGCAAACTAGAATTTTCTGATATGTTATATAGTTTGTGTGTGTATATATATATATATATATATTCTTCATTTCTCCCTGGTATTGCCCTGTGATCTGCTTGGATCTAGCAAAAATCTACTGTGGAGACACGAAAGGAATTAACAGTACTACGTGAGCTTCAATAGTCTTAAATTAGACAGCCCTCAGGATGCCGGGATGCAAGTCCTTTGATTTCATGTAACTGACAACTTCTGCAGCGGGCTTTAGTCAGACTCTACAACAATTAAATGAGAACAGAGGCATCTCGTACTGACATTATTGCAAATATATATACAACATGCAGTTAGTTCCTTCCCTTTGCAAATCCCACTAACAGCCTGAGCGCAGCCTCCATTCGCTCCTCCTTTGTGCAAACTCGAGCTTCGTGATGATGGGGGGTTGAATTCAGCACCTCAGAAAACGTGAGACTCCAAAATGGACAGATGAACTTGACACATGACAACTTAAAACTGGCTTGCTTTAAAAAGCACCTAATAGGAAATCTGGTTTTAAAGCCACTGGCATTGAATGAGAAACACCGCCTTCATTCATTCATTTTTCCATTCACTCATCCAGGGTCAACTGAGTACCGATTTTGCGCCAGGCTCTAAGCACTGGGACATGGGATGGAGCAAGGCACACTGTCCACCCCTCCGCCCCACTTAGACCATCCGCCACAACCCATGAAGTGCTGCCTATGGGTTGGTGTCTCGTCTACAGAGAAACGCTAAGGAATTCATTGTAATAAAACGGTAATCGTTAATACCTTTAATGTCCAAAAACTGATGAAATTCTCACTCTTTTTGCACAGCACTATTTCAGGTGAGGCACAGATAAGTATCAGAGAAGGCAATGGCACCTCACTCCAGTACTGTTGCCTGGAAAATCCCACGGATGGAGGAGCCTGGTAGGCTGCAGTCCATGGGGTTGCTACGAGTCGACAAGACTGAGCAATTTCACTTTCACTTTCCTGCATTGGAGAAGGAAATGGAAACCCACTCCAGTGTTCTTGCTTGGAGAATCCCAGGGATGGGGGAGCCTGGTGGGCTGCCGTCTATGGAGTCACACAGAGTTGGACATGACTGAAGTGACTTAGCAGCAGTTAGCAGCAGATGAGTATTTTAAAAATTTTATTAGTTACATATTTATATTTTATATATTTATATATAAATACATATGTTTTATATATAAATAAATTTATATTTTTCTGTAAGGGTTTTGTATTTCTGCTTCTTTTTAAAATCGGTTGCTCAGCTGTGTCTGTTTTGCTATCCCACGGACTGTAGCCTGCCAGGCTCCTCTGTCCATGGAACTCTCCAGGCAAGAATACTAGAGGGGGTTGCCATTTCCTTCTCCAGGGGATTTTCCTGACCCAGGGATTGAACCTGGGTCTCCTGCATTGCAGGCAGATCCTTTCCCATCTGAGCCGATACAGTTAGAGCAAAGAATCCAATAAAAACTAACAGAGGTGGCACATGGGTGGGCAATATTGACTTAAGTGACTTCCAAGTGGGAAACACTGTCCTATGTAACTCCAGCAATCCCAGGAAGCATCCTGCCTGCCTGAAATTCTCCTGGCTTATCTGCGTGGGGCTAAGAGTCCTTTTATTTGGGACAAAATCATAAAATCCTTTGGCAGATATAGTGAAATAACATATAACTGCAAAGGCTCCTAGGAGGAAGAAGACACGCTCACACAAAAGCACGAACGTGGCCAACAGGAGGCTTTCCGACATCCAGTTATGGGATGTCACCGGGGACCTGGGAAGGGTCCCTGACACGGCTACAAGGAGAAGTGGTGGCCGGGGCCACACCAGCAGGCACCTTCCCTTCCCCTGTTTGGATGTGTTGTTGAACTGTTAACGGATACAGTAGCAGCACGGAGTGTGGAGCCCTGCAACCATGAAGTGATACCTAGAGTTTTCCTGACGGTTCAGAAGTTAACGAATCTGCCTGCAGTGCAGGAGACTAAGTTTGATCCCTGGGTTGGGAAGATCCCTTGGAGAACGGAATGGTTGCCCACTCCAGTATTCTTGGCTGGAGAATTCTACGGGCAGAGAAGCCTGGCAGGCTACCATCTGGGTGGCTGCAAAGAGCCAAACACGACTGCGTGACAACACTTTCACTTTCAGAGCTGGAGCACTCTGCACGGAGGCCGGAGCGCCGGGCGCGCTTCCTCCAGGCTTGCTCTGCTTCACGGGCGCAACCACCTACCTCGCGCGGGAGGCCTCACGTGCTCAGAAGCGCCAAGGACTGCCACAGAGCCACTCAGCAGCCTGAAGCCAGGCCTCCTCACGACTTGCTCTGGCCTCTCCATCTAGATTCCGTTTTCAAAACTCCTGCAAGAAAAAGTACTAAGATACTGAAAATAGAAATGGGATACTCCTTACAATTCTTTCCTCAGTCACTGCTAAGATCTTCCTGTATTTTTTCAGAAGTTTTTACTGGGTAATAAAGCTTGATAGACAGATAACTTTAAGAACTGTTGTACTTTCCTTTCTTTTCTTTCCCTTTTTTTTTCTAAAACTATAACTAGATCTGTATCCAGGATACCCTTCTATGAGCACATCTCAAATGTACCTCCTTCTGGGTTTCGGCTGCAGAATATCTCACTTTATGGATGTACCATCACACGTTGCAACAGTCCTGTTGAAAGGCACTTAGGTATTTTCAGGATTTTTTCTAGTCAGGTAACAATGCAGTGACAATTCTCCTGTGTATCTGTTTCCATATTTGCAGAAGCATTTCTATAGAATTCACTTCTAACAAATCTCCTGGATTTGCTAGACTAGCATGTATGATCACTTTCAATATTTAGTTTTAGAGAATATTATCCATTTGTAATACATATGATCAGAGTAAATTGCATGAATCAACAATACAAAGTGATATTTTTTAAAGAAATAAAACATAAGAAAATAAAATCCAAACAAGTAGCACTTAACTAAAACTCTACGGCTTGCAGAATGCTTCCAATACTTCTGAATAAATCTTACTGATCTTACCGGCAAAGGAATTCCCCCTGAGCTCTGGGTCTGAAAATAAGGTAGACGACCACAGCGTATGCTGAACTTCATAAGATAGAAACTGCGTTAAGTTTTGCTCTACCTACAGCAAAACTGTCATGTTTCATGACGAGGTTCTTTGTATCCTTGGGGGAAACTGTGAGGCCTTACATGCACAGAAGAGCAGACTGCTCTGCTGGCAGCATCTTAAGGTGTGTTTGTGTGTGCACGTGTGTGAGCCCATGTGTGTGCGTGTGTGCCATATTCAGGGTCTCAAGACTCATTTCTTTGAACTCTAAGTGGTTTGCCAAAACCCAAGTCGGATTAAAAAGACATGAAAATTTTCATACTACAGGCCTCATTCACTCAAGAATGATACATCATCAAACTGAAGAGCTGTGGATAATTAGGTAGCTTATATTTGTATGTTTGGTGGATACATATATATACATATATATATGTTGTCATTTTCTCTTCTTCTTTAATCCTCACTCTTCCGCCAGTCAGTCCATTCCCAGCAGTTAGAAGCATCCGTCTCCTCTAACCTAATTTAAGGAACACTGCAGCTCTTCGCTACTCTAGAACGGCCCAGGGGGCTGCGACACAGGAACTCCCTGGGAGCTGCTGAGAAACGCAGTGTCTCGGGCCCCAGCCCAGAGTTACTGAGTCGAAATCTGCATTTCAGAAGGCTTACAGGTGATTCACGTGCACAGTAAAGTTTCAGAAGCACGGCTGGAAACCTTTCCTCCATTCATCCAAGACAGAACATTGATTTTTTAAGAAACAATAATAACACAACAGAGAGCCAAACTGCAGAGAGGACCTGTACTAAGCTGCGTGCACTGACAGAGGCAGGAAAGAAGGGAAGGGAGAGGAAAAAAGAATGCAAGGGCTAGTTATTCAGAAATCTGGAGACACAGACCGTAGTTTCAATGAACACTGTGGACATACCATTCTCCTCTTCTTCTTTCAAGCACGAATGCTCCACACGTCTCAGGAAAGGGGCTAAAGCCCGAGCACCATGTGTTTTGTTAGGTGAGGTTTTAATATGCTACAGAGCCCCCAGTGCTTAATGAAAGCCTTTTAAGTAAATCTCACGAAGCCCTAATCTCATAGAGCCGCCTGTGTTCTTCTCTGCTGTTCTTATTTAATTTTTAATAAAAACAATTCTACGCAGCTCGAAAGCACGGCTCAATTAAGCAATATTCCTACCAGGCATCTTTGAAATCTTGCAGAATTCTCTTCCTTCTGTTTCTTGATGACCCTCAGTTTGGTTGTGTGGAGAGGTTTGTGGGGAGGGGGGATACAGCTGAAGCTTATTTTTTAATTGCAACTACAATTTCACACCGTTCCTTATGAGAAGGCAAGACTGATTTTCAAAGACAGAAACGTAACTCGTGTATCTGCTGCCAGAAGGCTCCGGTGGAGTATCTCAGTATTGTATTTTGAAATTTCAAGTGCATCTTTGATCTGATTCCTTAGGCATTAGATGTCCTTGAAGTTCTAGTGAGGTCATGTGAAATAAATTTAAAAGAAACAGTTATTTCTGAATCACAGTATCTCAACTACAAGTATCTTAAAGTAATCTAAACTTGACTCTCTTACAGGGCGGTATGGTTTATAACAGGAGAATATAGCCTAGTTGTTCCTGGTAAAATTTACCGGTATTAATGCTTTCTTTCTAAAGACCCATTTCCGGAGATTTAACTCTAGTCACATCTTTTCACTATATGCTCATATTTTTCATTTGAAAATTCATGTTTGCATGCTTGTCTATACATCAAAACACATATCTGCATGTACACATTTGTGAATGTAACAGCAACAATAGCAAATTAGGCTCCCCACATTTGATCAATTTCAAAAGCACAAAAGGATAATATATAGGGTACCAAATTATGTTTTCATTATTTTTAAAATACTTGTACTCCATCTTCTGCCTAAAATGTGAGGAAGCTTACTCAACTAAGCATTATATAAATAGGACTATTATATACAGAATCATGAGGGGGCAAAAACAGCTAAAATAGCAGTAAGACAGACATGATCAGACATCAGAGCTACCCTTACACCAATCACTGAATTTTAACTCTGCTGATACAAAAACAAAAATGGAGACATATTTAACTATATGTCTGGCACTGCATCTTAGGATGAAACATAGAAATGAGCCAGAAGTAAAAGGTTTTCATGGCCCCAAAGAAATTTTCACATGGATCTATATTTTGGAAACCTCAAGCAACCTAACAGCCGATGTCTTCAAATATAGCCGACACGCACGCGGGCTCCGTCGCTTCAGGCGTGTCCAGCTCTTTGCAACCCTGAGGACTGTAGCCCACCAGGCTCCTCTGTCCATGGGCTTCTTCAGGCAAGGATCCTGGATGGGGTCGCCGAGCCCTCCTCCAGAGGACCTTCCCGCCGCAGCATGGAACTCGCATCTCTTACGTCTCCTTCATTGACAGGCGGGCTCGTTACCACCAGCACCACCTGGGACGCCCACACGGCTCCACCAAAGACAAAGACAAAATACACCATGCAGATGCCCATTTGAACAATCCCCGCAACTCGGAGCAGCAACTGCTGCAGGCAGACGAGATAAGCTGCCACAGTATGTAACACGGGGCAGTGTCGGAGATCCTGGAACAGAGGTGGTGGGATGTCCACTGTCCCTCTCAAATATCAGGTCTCCTGGCAAATGGTACAATATTTCCATGTCAGACTATTAATATCAGCACTAAAATACTGGAACAAAGCAAAGAAATAGAGGAAAACAATAGAATGGGAAAGACTAGAGATCTCTTCAAGAAAATTAGAGATACCAAGGGAACATTTCATGCAAAGATGGGCTTGATAAAGGACAGAAATGGTCTGGACCTAACAGAAGCAGAAGATATTAAGAAGAGGTGGCTAGAATATACAGAAGAACTGCACAAAAAAGATCTTCATGACCCAGATAATCATGATGGTGTCATCACTCACCTAGAGCCAGACATCCTGGATTGCAGAGTCAAGTGTGCCTTGGGAAGCATCACTACGAACAAAGCTAATGGAAGCGATGGAATTTCAGTTGAGCTATTTCAAATCCTAAAAGAAGATGCTGTGAAAGTGCTGCACTCAATATGCCAGCAAATTTGGAAAACTCAGCAGTGGCCACAGGACTAAAAAGGGTCGGTTTTCATTCCAATCTCAAAGAAAGACAATGCCAAAGAATGCTCAAACTACCACACAACTGCACTCATCTCATATGCTAGTAAAGTAATGCTCAAAATTCTCCAAGCCAGGCTTCAACAGTACATGAACTGTAAACTTCCAGATGTTCAAGCTGGTTTTAGAAAAGGCAGAGGAACCAGAGCTCAAATTGCCAACATCCACTGGATCATCAAAAAAGCAAGAGTTCCAGAAAAATATCTATTTCTGCTTTATTGACTATGCCAAAGTCTTTGACTGTATGGATGACAACAAACTGTGGAAAATTCTTCACCAGATGGAAATACCAGATCACCTGACTTCTCTCCCAAGAAATCTGTATGCAGGTCAGGAAGCAACAGTTAGAACTGGACATGGAACAACAGACTGGTTCCAAATAGGAAAAGGAGTACATCAAGGCTGTATATTGTCACCCTGCTTATTTAACTTCTATGCAGAGTACATCATGAGAAATGCTGGGCTGGAATCAAGACTGCCAGGAGAAATATCAATAACCTCAGAAATGCAGATGATACCTCACTTATGGCAGAAAATTAAGAACTAAAAAGCCTCTTGATGAAAGTGAAAGAGGAGAGTGAAGAAGCTGGCTTAAAACTCAACATTCAGAAAACTAAGATCATGGCATTTGATCCCATCACTTCATGGCAAATTGATGAGAAAACAGTGGAAACTGTGGCTGGGCTGACTTTATTTTCTTAGGCTCCAAAATCACTGCAAACGGTGACTACAACCAAGAAATTAAGACACTTGCTCCCTGGACGAAAAGTTATGGACAACCTAGACAGCATATTAAAAAGCAGAGCTATCACTTTGCCAACAAAGGTCTGTCTAGTCAAAACCATGGTTTTTCCAGTAGTCTGTATGGATGTGAGAGTTGGACTATAAAGAAAGCTGAGCACCAAAGAATTGATACTTTTGAACTGTGGTGTTGGAGAAGACTCTTGAGAGTCCCTTGGACTGCAAGGAGATCCAACCAGTCTATCATGAAGAAAATCAGTCCTGAATATTCATTGGAAGGACTGATGCTGAAGCTGAAGCTTTAACACTTTGGCCACCTAATGCGAAGAGCTGACTCATTTGAAAAGACCCTGATGCTGCGAAATATTAAAGGCAGAAGGAGAGAGGGGATGACAGAGGATGAAATGGTTGGATGGCATCACCGACTCAATGGACATGAGTTTGAGTAAACTCAGGGAGTTGGCGATGGACAGGGAAGCCTGGCGTGCTGCAGTCCATGGGTCGCAAAGAATCGGACATGACTAAGTGACTGAACTGAATTGAAATATTGGAGCATACCTGTAAGATTAAAAGGAAAATTATTTCAGTATATTTGATGATTTTTCTAAAAGTCCTTGAAATGAATTAATCAATGGATTTGTTTCTCATAGTGGGTTTGAGATACATAAAAGCTATATTACAAGCTTAAGAGGATGCTGCCCTTCCTGGTTATCAGCTAGAAATGCTTTTGCCCGCAAGTCACAGAAGCCAGCCTCAGAGCGGCTTCGTATGTAGAAGCTTCATATTTCACAGGATGGAGATCTGGCCTCAGAGCAGCCAGGCCAGGGCCACAGCCGGCCGGGCCACGGAGACACAGGCTTTTCTGCCCTTTCCTTCTGCCATCAGCACACTGGGCGTAGAAGCTTCGTATTTCACAGGATGGAGATGTGGCCTCAGAGCGGCCAGGCCAGGGCCTCAGCTGGCAGGGCCACGGAGACGCGGGCTCTTTTGCCTTTTCCTCCTGCCATGAGCACCCTGGGCGCCGTGGTGATGAATGGTGCCTAGGATCCTCAATATCCAATGAATGACAGAGACCAAAACAGGAAGAAGCCAGAGAAGGTGGGTGGATGGACGTGCATCCAAAATTTTTCCCAGAACCATCCTAGACAGCATTTACTCACTTAGTACACATTTTGTTGCTCACCCACTAAGTTGTGTCTGACTCTTGGTGACCCCGTGGACTGCAGCACGCCAGGCTCCCCTCTCTTTCACTGTCTCCCAGAGTTTGCTCAAATTTATTCATGTCCATTGAGTCAGTGATTCTATCCAACCATCTCGTCCTCTGCTGCCCTCTTCTTTTGTCTTCAGTCTTTCCCAGCATCAGGGTCTTTTTCACTGAGTCAGCCCTTCCCATCAGGTGGCCAAAGTACTGGAGTTTCAGCTTCAGCATCAATCCTTCCAATGAATATTCAAATATTCAGTACTTACTTACTGAGCAATTATTATGTTAAATGCTGATCTAAGCCCCAGGGATAGAAGAGTGATGAGTAGATGAAGTCTCCCTGCCTCAGGGAATCCTAGATGTCCTCAAGCGGCTCACATTTTCAGAGTGTTTACCACAAACTGGGTCAGGATTTCTCAATTTTTGTACCATGAGGATTCTGGTCCAGATCCTTCTGTACCATGAGCAGGGATGGGGGCGGGAGGGGGGTGCTGTCCTACACTGCGGCTTGTTCAGCAGCATCCCTAATCTCTACCCCCTAGACGCCTCCACCATCACTCATGTTGTGATAACCGAGAATATCTCCAGACACTACCACGTGTCCCCTGGGGGGAGACTAGATTCAGACGAAAACCACTAGTCTAAGCCGTTTTCTGAGTGTGTTACACATCTCAATTATAGCACCCTCATCAGGTAGGCAGCATTACTACTCCCATTTCAGACATTTAAGAAGAGGGCCTTAAGCACTGAGATGTTACGGAAACCTTCTAAAGTCACAGACTTAGCTCCAATGTCCACCCACTTGTGCAGTCCATTCGCTGGTGGAGAGAAGCACTGTGGCCATACTTAGCCAGAGGCAGTGACACCAGGACCTGAAGGCCCTAAGTCTAATCCACTGCCTTCATGTTCTAAATGAGTCAATTCAAATCACCAGCTGAGAACAGTAAAAAAAAAAAAAAAAAAAATTCAGTCATAGCTATCATAGGCATTATTATTATTGTTGCCTGAGCATATGGTTACCCAAAACAAAACGAAGGTTTATTAGCAAAAGAAAAGCTTGGGCTCGATGTCGTGACAAAATAACAAATAATGTACATTATATAACAGCATATAACAGCGTTATATATATAACAGCAACATCCTGTTTCCTAAAGCTGGGGGTCAATTTCTAGGAGTTCTACTAGGATAATAAAATATAAGTAAAAGAGGAAGGAAGTTAAGACACAGAGCTCTCGATATCACTGCAAACTGGAAATCCATCCATCATAAGACTTAACTTCATACTGTGGGTCTAGAAGTGATAATATGCTACAGGCTTCCAAAAGCATTAAAAGCCTGTGTTTTATTCAGAGAATATTCAGCTTGCTCCATCCGTTGCTTCTGTAACAAAAAGTCAAAAACCAAGGAGAGAATCAAGGAGCAGACAGAGACAGGTGCCAATCCAGCCACTCTTCCACTAGAATAAGAACGAGCTTGTGGAAATTGTGCCCAAACCAGCTTGTTGCCCATAAAAACTATAAGAACTTCTTCATTCATCTAATGTGTGTGTGTGTGTGTGTGTATGTGTGTGTGTGTGTGTGTGCGCGCGTGTAAAAACAACACTTTGAGTCAGACACCATTCCAGATACTGAGACGCCAGCGGTGAGAAAATCAGACAAAACTGTCTGCCCTCATGACGTTTACTTTCTAGTGGTGAGAGGAAGAGAATAAATACATTCCATATAATACAGTCAGGATCTGAACTATTATCTTTTCTTCCTTCCTTAAATGGCTTTGTTCTTTGGAAACAGGATGGATGGTGGTGGTGGTTCAGTCACTAAGTCAAGTCTCACTCTTGTGACCCCATGGACTATAACCCACCAGGCTCCTCTGTCTGTGGGACTCTCCAGACAAGACACTGGAGTGGATTGCCATTTCCTTCTCTAGGGGAACTTCCTGGCCCAGGAAGTGAACCCAGATCTCCTGCACTGCAGGCAGATTCTTTACCAGCTGAGCTACACAGGAAGTCCAGATAAGATGGATGAAAGCTGGAAAAACAGTACAGATAACTTCAAACCAAAGAATGCTAACGGACCCACGTTTTATAGAGAAGAAAACTGAATCCTAGAGAAAGGAAGTGCCTTGCCCAAGGTCACAGTGAATATTAGCCAGGAATATTTCTGATACAAAAAAACAAAATAAACAAAAATACTCAATCCATATTCACTGAAACCAAAAAGAGGATAAACTGTGTCCCTGTAATTAGCATGTCCAACACATACATGTCCCGTTTATTAGCTAGCTATAGGACAAGAACAAAATCTGGCTTGACTCCGTAATTTTGCTGCTGGAACTCTAAAGCTGGAAAGGGAACACGGCAGGCCCACAGCTGGCTTCTGATCAGCAGCAGAGCAGAGAAGAAAGCCCTGGTCTCTGTTGCTACGGTAACCAAATCTTGCCCCCACATCACGGCTCCCCCACTTCCACTTGGCCACAGGTCCCAGATATGTTTACAGTAAAGGGTGAGGTCTTGGAAGTAGAATAAGATTGTGAAACTATTATTTTTAGGTCTTAATAAATCGTTACAAGTGGTCACTTATTGATAGTTACTTGGTTGCCTAAGTAATATGGAAACACTAAAAGGAACTTAGAAGCACATTTTCTCCTGCTTGATGAGAAAATCAATTTTAAAAATAATCAAAGGCAAAGATTTCTCAGATACAACACCAAATGCACAATACATTTTGAAAGAAAAAGATAAATTTGCCTTGATCAGAATTAAATATGATGCTGTCAGGAGAATGAAAAGACAAGCCTTTGATAAGCAGAAAATATTTGCAAAATGTATATCTTATAAAAGACATATCCAGATTACATGAATACTCAATAATCAGAAAAGAAACAGACCAGTACAGAAAAAAACAGGCAAAAGATCTGAACAATACTTCACCCAAGAAGACATATAGAAGGATAGCAAATAAGCACCTGAAAAATTGTACACCACGGCTAGTTATTAGAAAAATACAGATTAAAAAATCAGTGCAGCACTATACATAAGAATTTAAATATGAGGGCTGACAGAGCAGGGTCCACTGGAGGGGGGAATGGCAAGTCACTTCAGTATTCTTGCCTTGACAACCCCAAGAACAGTACGAAAAGGCAAAATGATAGGATACTGAAAGAGGAACTCCCCAGGTCATTAGGTGCCCAATATGCTACTGGAGATCAGTGGAGAAATAACTCCAGAAAGAATGAAGGGATGGAGCCAAAGCAAACACAACACCCAGCTGTGGATGTGACAGGTCATAGAAGCAAGGTCCCATGCTGTAAAGAGCAATATTGCATAGGAACCTGGAATGTTAGGTCCATGAATCAAGGCAAATCGGAAGTGGTCAAACAAGAGATGGCAAGAGTGAACGTCAACATTCTAGGAATCAGCAAACTAAAATGGAGTGGAATGGGTGAATTTAACTCAGATGACCATTACATCTACCACTGCAGGCAGGAATCCCTCAGAAGAAATGGAGTCGCCATCATGGTCAACAAAAGAGTCCTAAATGCAGTACTTGGATGCAATCTCAAAAATGACAGAATGATCTTTTTTCATTTCCAAGGCAAACCAATCAATATCACAGTTATCCAAGTCTATGCCCCGACCAGTAATGCTGAAGAAGCTGAATATGAACGGCTCTATGAAGATCTACAAGACCTTTTAGAACTAACACCCAAAAAAGATGTCCTTTTCATTATAGGGGACTGGAATGCAAAAGTAGAAAGTCAAGAAACACCTGGAGTAACAGGCAAATTTGGCCTTGGAATGCAGAATGAGGCAGGGCAAAGACGAATAGAGTTTTGCCAAGAAAATGCACTGGTCATAGCAAACACCCTCTTCCAACAATACAAGACAAGACTCTATACATGGACATCACCAGATGGTCAACACTGAAATCAGATTGATTATATTCTTTGGAGCCAAAGACGGAGAAGCTCTATGCACTCAACAAAAACAAGACTAGGAGCTGACTGTGGCTCAGATCATGAACTCCTTGTTACCAAATTCAGATTCAAATTGAAGAAAGTAGGGAAAACCGCTAGACCATTCCGGTATGACCTAAATCAAATCCCTTATGATTACACAGTGGAACTGAGAAATAGATTTAAGGGCCTAGATCTAATAGACAAGAGTGCCTGATGAACTATGGAGTGAGGTTCATGACATTGTACGGGAGACAGGGATCCAGACCATGCCCATGGAAAAGAAAGGCAAAAAAGCAAAATGGCTGTCTGGGGAAGCCTTACAAATAGCTGTGAAAAGAAGAGAGGTGAAAAGCAAAGGAGAAAAGGAACCATATAAGCATCTGAATGCAGAGTAACAAAGAATAGCAAGAGGAGATAAGAAAGCCTTCTTCAGCGATCAATGCAAAGAAACAGAGGAAAACAATAGAATGGGAAAGACTAGAGATCTCTTCAAGAAAATTAGAGATACCAAGGGAACATTTCAAGCAAAGATGGGCTCGATAAAGGACAGAAATGGTCTGGACCTAACAGAAGCAGAAGATATTAAGAAGAGTCCTTATTACCAAATTCAGACTCAAATTGAAGAAAGTAGGGAAAACCGCTAGACCATTCAGGTATGACCTTAATCAAATCCCTTATGATTATACAGTGGAAGTGAGAAATAGATTTAAGGGCCTAGATCTGATAGAGTGCCTGATGAACTATGGAATAAGGCTCGTGACATTGTGTAACAGACAGGGATCAAGACCATCCCCATGGAAAAGAAACGCAAAAAAGCAAAATGGCTGTCTGGGGAGGCCTTACAAATAGCTGTGAAAGAAGAGAAGTGAAAAGCAAAGGAGAACAGTAAAGATATAAGCATCTGAATGCAGAGTTCCAGAGAATAGCAAGAAGAGATAAAAAAGCCTTCTTCAATGATCAATGCAAAGAAATAGAGGAAAAAAAAAAAAAAAAAACCAGAATGGGAAAGACTAGAGATCTTTTCAAGAAAATTAGGGATACTAAGGGAACATTTCATGCAAAGATGGGCTCAATAAAGGACAGAAATGATATGGACCTAACAGAAGCAGAAGATATTAAGAAGAGGTGGCAAGAATAGGCAGAAGATAGGCAGAATAACTGTACAAAAAAGATATTCATGACCCGGATAATCACGATTGTGTGATCACTCATCTAGAGCCAGACATCCTAGCATATGAAGTCAAGTGGGCCTTAAAAAGCATCACTATGAACAAAGGTAGTGGAGGTGATGGAATTCCAGTTGAGCTACTTCAAATCTTGAAAGATGATTGCTGTGAAAGTGCCACACTCAATATGCCAGCAAATTTAAGAAACTCAGCAGTGGCCACAGTACAGGAAAACATCAATTTTCATTCCAATCCCAAAGAAAAGCAATGCCAAAGAATGCTCAAACTACTGCACAATTTCACTCATCTCACATGCTAGTAAAATATGCTCAAAATTCTCCAAGCCAGGCTTCAGCAATAAGTGAACCGTGAACTTCCTGATGTTCAAGCTGGTTTTAGAAAAGGCAGAGGTACCAGAGATCAAATTGCCAACATCCACTGGATCATCAAAAAAGCAAGAGAGTTCTAGAAAAACATCTATTTCTGCTGTATTGACTATGTCAAAACCTTTGACTGTGTGGATTACAATAAACTGTGGAAAATTCTGAGAGAGATTGGAATACCAGACCACCTGACTTGTCTCTTGAGAAATCTATATGAAGATCAGGAAACAACCATTATAACTGGACATGGAATGACAGACTGGTTTTAAATAGGAAAAAGAGTATGTCTAGGCTGTATATTGTCATCCGGCTTATTTAACTTACATGCAGAGTACACATTGAGAAACACTGGACTGGAGGAAACACAAGCTGGAATCATGATTGCTGGGAAAAATATTAATAACCTCAGATATGCAGATGATACCACCCTTATGGCAGAAAGAGATGAGGAGCTAAAAAGCCTCTTGATGAACGTGAAAGAGGAGAGTGAAAAAGTTGACTTAAAGCTCAACATCTAGAAAACGAAGATTATGGCATTCGATCCCATCACTTCACGGCAAATAGGTAGGGAAACAGTGGAAACAGTGTCAGACTTTACGTTGGGGGCGGGGGGGCTCCAAAATCACTGCAAATGGTGACTGCAGCCATGAAATTAGAAGACGCTTATTCCTTGGAAGAAAAGTTATGACCAACCTAGATAGCATATTCAAAAGCAGAGACATTACTTTGCCAACTAAGGTCCATCTAGTCAAGTGTATGGTTTTTTCAGTAGTCATGTTGGATATGAGAGGTGGACTGTGAAGAAGGCTGAGCGCTGAAGAATTGGTGCTTTTGAACTGTGGTGTTGGAGAAGACTCCTTAGAGTCCCTTGGACTGCAAGGAGATCCAACTAGTCCATTCTGAAGGAGATCAGCCCTGGGTGTTCTTTGGAAGGAAAGATGCTAAAGCTGAAACTCTTGTACTTTGGCCACCTCATGAGAAGAGTTGACTCATTGGAAAAGACTCTGATGCTGTGAGGGATTGGGGGCAGTAGGAGAAGGGGACGACCGAGGATGATATGGCTGGATGTCATCACTGACTCGATTGACGTGAATCTGAATGAGCTCTGGGAGTGATGTGAACCTGAATGAGCCAAGTAGGCCTGGCATGCTGCAATTCATGGGGTGGCAGAGTTGGACACGACTGAGCAACTGAACTGAACTGAGTTCCTGTCTAACCAGACATAGCCTATTTTCTTTCTCTTCTAAATTTAATGTTGACTAATACATGCATGCAATACACAGTTCCACCCATTCTACCCCTACAAATGTGTGTGTGTGTGTATATATATACATATATATGTATGTATATATATACTGTAATTAGGAAAAATTAAAGGGAAAGCACTTCATTATGCTTCAAAATAAATCATCCTGCCAACGTTTGAATAGAACTACACCATTGGCTCTCTTGGTTCTCAGGCTTTCAGACTCAAACTGGAATTAAACATGGTTCTTCTAGGTCTTCAGCCTTTGACTTCCTGCAGACCTGGGGACTTGCCTACCTGCATAATTGAGTGAGTCATTTTCTTATAATAAATCTCCTTAAGACACAAACACATAGACACACACCTCCTATTAGTTTGGTTTCTTTGGAGAACTCTGCTACAAGCATGTTTACTTTGTGGTTAAACTTAAGTCCAAACACCAGCTTCAACATTTATTTACCCAAGGAGACTTGGACTAGTTATTAACCTCTCTAAACTTCAGTTTCCTCAACCATAAAGTAAGGGCATTGACAGAATCTCAATGATGAGTATGTGAAGTGGCTGCAAGATAATCCTTGTAAAACATTGTACCTGCCCTTAATCATGTTCTCTATAAATATTTAAAATTTTCACTAGGATTAATAAGTTATATCAGGAAGAGATTTGGAGATGTAAAATCCAATACTGTGCCTTTCATTATTCAGCTGGGTCACCTTGAGTACATTGTTTGTATGGGCCTCTGTTTTCCTTCTGTGAATAGACAATAAACTGGAATAGGGCTAATCAAAGTGTGGCCCACTGTGTATTGACCATCCATGAACCTGTTGTTGGTCAACATTGTGGAATCCAGAGAAACATGTAGTGTGCATCATTTAGAGACTTTCATAGCAATTTGACTGAGTAATTCTATGTCTTTAGAATCTAATAATAAAAGTTTTGGTTTGTATCAAAAAAAAAAAATCTTCATCTTGCATAATGCCCTGTTAGTACCAAATTCTTCTTTAAATTAAAATTAATTTAATTCAGTAAAAAAAAAAAAATCACTTCTATATTCAAATGAATTTCATCCTATTCATAGGTAAATATATGCAATACTACATTAACTAATGTGGAAAGAGAACTCCAGACAAAAAGCAAGTGCGTGTTCAGCCTTCTCTGTCCATGGGAATTTTCCCAGGAATAATAGGGGAGTGGGTTGTCATACCCTCCTCCAGGGGATCTTCCTGACCCAGGGATCAAAACTGCATCTCCTGCAATGCTGATGGATTTTTTTTACCCATTGAGCCACATGGGAAGCCCCAACAACAAGCATGACTCCTAATAAATAAATCAGTTGGTATTATTTATATATGCAGATAGGATAGTCTGTCACAGATAAGTCACAATACTCCTCCAACTAGAAAAAAGTCAAAGGATGGGGCTCACCATAAGAGTGGATACAGATCATCCTTTTAACTTGAAGGATGCTGTCCCAGGGTCATGAAATCTAGCTAAAGAATATAATCTAGAAAAAATAATTACATTTCAGTAAAATGAAGGAGCAGAAGAATTCTAAGTGAAGTTATAGAAATTACCCACGAAAGAATTCAGAGAAGGGAGACACACATGTGGGGAGAACAGACTAGGAGTTAATGTTATTACCACATGTACTGAAAAAAAAAAAAAAAGGAAGGGAAATGCTAAACTTATTTGAATCTTCCTCTGTTGATGATGCATTACTCTTTGAAGTCTATAAATAAGAGGTTTTCTTGGTGAAATGCCACTTTTGAATCCTCTATTCTAAGAAAAATCATATGAAATCCAGTTCATTTTTATGACATTCAATTATTAAAGGAAAAAAATTCTTAAGTGCTATGGGGTATTAAATACTTGTTCTAATTTTTCTTCAGGTGAGGAAGAAAGTATTGATATCTCTGTGATTAATCTTTTGAAATGTATTTCTCCATGTTTTATTATAAATTAGTTTGAGCTGGTATTATAGGCTACTTGCTTAATCTCTATTAACATTCTCCCTTATTTGATTAATTATTAAATGAGTTTCATATAATTAATGCTATATTTGTTAGAGTTTAATGATATTACATATTTTTTCATTCATGGCCTAAACTATTGTGTACTGTTAGAAAGATTCCCTGGTGGCTCAGATGGTAAATCATCTGCCTGCAATGTGGGAGACCCAAGTTCAACCCCTGGGTCCAGAAGATCCCCTGGAGAAGGAAATGGCAACCCACTCCAGTATTCTTGCCTAGAAAATCCCATGGATGGAGGAGCTTCGAGGGCTAGAATAGAAAGAAGTAGAAAATGAATAAGACTAAATATTCCATTAAGTGAAGTGAAGTCGTTCAGTCATGTCCAACTCTTTGCGACCCTATGAACTGTAGCCTATCAGGCTCCTCTGTCCATGGGATTTTCCAGGCAAGAGTGGAGAATGGATTGCCATTTCCTTCTCCAGGGGATCTTCCTGACAAAGACTTGTACCTGAATAAAATTATCACTTTGTCAGTGTCAATAAATACATAGATAAGAAAATACAATTACTAATTTACTTTAACATATGCCATCTCTAAAATTACATATCCATCCAAATCACTAAGTCATGTCTGACTCTTGGGACTCCATGGACTGTAGCCTGTCAGGCTTCTCTGTTCATGGGATTCTCTAGGTGAGAATACTGGAGTGGGTTGCCATTTCCTTCTCCAGGGGATCTTCCTGACCCAGGGCCCAGGGATCAAACCCAGGTCTCCTGCACTGCAGGCAGATTCTTTATCCACTGAGCAATAGGGGAAGCCCTAAATCTATATATATATATAAAATGATTAGGGAATGCATCATGCATCTTGTTTTATGTCCTTGGATATGTGCAGGGGTCCAGCCCCCGTGGATCCAGGGTGATTCGAAGGTAGGGACAGAGTAGGCATCCTAGAAAAAATTTATTTAATTACAGATATATAGAGAGATTAGAAGTGGAGAGTGTAGTAGGAAAATTACTGGAGGAAAAAGAGGCTGAATATCTGGTTTAAGTGGAATACTAATCACCAGCTACGTAGGCCACAGGTGTCTTTCCCTTCTCCTGAAGGAGAGGAGGCACTGAGGTCTCCTCGGTCTGATCTTAGAAGCCCAGGCAGAGTTAGTAGGCTTCGTGCCTACGCCCATACCAGATGGGAATTCAGCCAGGAAAACAGAGAGCAAGGAAATGCAGGGAATTAGCAATAATTATTGACATGACAAATGAAAAAACCCTTCACTAATATAATTCCTAATCAACCCACTAATACTATACTAATGATCTTCTAACTTCTCAAAAGAGTCTGTATTTAAAGTTTCAAAGAATCCCATGCCTCTCACAGTTGGGAGGCTGTAAACAATCACATGCAGCCAGACAAACCTGATCAGGCAGGCCAGAGTACCTTCAGAGTTTGTAAGTTGAAACACTCTTGTAACGCCCAGGAACTTTTATTAACTGAAGCTGCAAGTTAACTCCTTCTCTGAGAGAAATGGTTATGGGGGAGAGCCTCCGTAAAGTACTCTGGTTTTTGGGGTAGATGCTTGGGACAGGGGTTTTCCTGAGGCTTGATCACACACCTTTGCATATGCCAAAGTCTCCTTCCTTATGACATTTGCCATGGGTGGAGTTCCTCACACTGGCCCCCAGCAGATATGTTTCAGTATCTCCAAATTTAAAGACTATGGGAACTTAAACATGCATCCTACTATTATGTGAAAACTGTATAAATCTTGTGTTGAACTGGTGCTTTTCAGATGTACTATATCCTTCTACTTTTTTGTATATTCATTCTATTAATTTTTGAGAGTTTAATATTGAAACTCCAACTAAAAATCTTAATTTATCTACTTAAATAAATGTAATATGTAGTCAAATTATGTAACTTTATTCTATATTTTTCAAGTCTTCTTGAATATGTTCTCATATTTTCATAATTTAAAAAATAACAAAAGATATAAATATTTTGTTCTTAATCTTAAAATTCTTCTTGTCACTGTGGTCTATTGATATGTAGAAGTCACACTAGATTTGTCTTTAATTTTACTTTATTAGATAAATTGTCACTATGTCTAGTGCACATCAGCACATGTTCAGTAAATAATATGCTAAAATATTTTCACTGGAATATGGTAGGAAAATGATATAAGCATGTAATTTTTTCTAGTAAATAAATTAACCAATAACTTTGTAGATTAATAAAGGGCAGTCTATCTCAAATGAGTCTCTGTATTCTCCTCCATCTGAGAAGGAAGTCAAGAGGAGGGGTCCACCATAAGAGTAGTTAACTGAGAGACTGGCCTCCTAATTTAGAGGGTGCTTCTTTATTGACGATTATGAAAAAGAATGTTTCACAGTAACCAGAATGTTCTGTTCTGTCACTTTTATATATTACTGAAGAATACTGAATGTTGTTTTCTTTTAGCTCTTGGACATAATTCAGTTCAATTCAGTTCAGTCACTCGGTCATGTCCGACTCTTTGTGACCCCATGAATCGCAGCATGCCAGGCCTTCCTGTCCATCACCAACTCTTGGAGTTCACTCAGACTCATGTCCATCGAGTCTGTGATACCATCCAGCCATCTCGTCCTCTATCGTCCCCTTCTCCTCCTGCCTCCAATCCCTCCCAGCATCAGAGTCTTTTCCAATGAGTCAACTCTTCTCATGAGGTGGCCAAAGTACTGGAGTTTCAACTTAGCATCATTCCTTCCAAAGAAATCCCAGGGTTGATCTCCTTCAGAATGGACTGGTTGGATCTCCTTGCAGTCCAAGAGACTCTCAAGAGTCTTCTCCAACACCACAATTCAAAAGCATCAATTCTTCAGTGCTCAGCCTTCTTCACAGTCCAACTCTCGCACATCCATACATGACCACAGGAAAAACCATAGCCTTGACTAGACGGACCTTATTCGGCAAAGTAATGTCCCTGCTTTTGAATGTGCTATCTAGGTTTGTCATAACTTTTCTTCCAAATAGTAAGCATCTTCTAATTTCATGGCTGCAGTCACCATCTGGAGTGATTTTGGAGCCCCCCCCCCCCCAAAAAAAATAAAGTCTGACACTGTTTCCACTGTTTCCCCATCTATTTCCCATGAAGTGATGGGACCAGATGCCATGATCTCCGTTTTCTGAATGTTGAGCTTTAGGCCATAATTAGGTCAGGAAAAATAATCTGAAACTATGAGTATGTAAGTTTGTGTTTATCATTTCAGAAATTACATTTGGTTCATTAGAATCAAACCATCAGAATAATATTTTGCACATAATTTATATTTCTTTCTTTTATCCATTATTTGAAACTAAAAATTCCCATTTAATCTTTATTTTATTTTTTTAACTTTAAAAACAGTTTTTCCTCCAGTTTTTGTGGTATTTTCATTTCTGTTTGCATTCTGGCACACCAAAAACTGAATGTAACAGGTAACTCACAATCTGAAGAAAGAAACGTCTGTATCCTGATCACATTCCTTAAGAAACGAAGCATCAAGTGAACCTTGATTCACATTTGTGTTCTTTTTTCTTCCCTTGATAAAATAACTCTTCTGAATTTTGTATTATTTAATATATGCTATTACTAATTTGTCTCATAGGTAAACACTCTCAGTAATATATTGCTTAATTTTGTATTCGATGACTATATCTAAATCAATATCCATTTTAAAGATGATAGCTGTGTGTATTATTTTTAGTTTCTCTGTGTGTGTGTCTGTTGTTGTTGTTCTATTATGAACAGTACATAAGATACATGTCTTCTGAAGGCTATGTCCTGGAAGCACTAATGCTGAATAATAAGGAACATATGCACAAGCTCAAGTTTATAAAGAACTGCCAAACTGATTTTCTAAATATTTCCTCAGCAGTGTATTCATACATCCCTACCTTACTAACTATTGAGATTGTGATACTATTTTTTTTCCTATCTGCTAGTTAAAATTATTCTCTGAGCCCTACTTATTTATTGCATTTGATTTCCTCAGGAATATTAAAGTAATTTCAGTATACATCAGAAATTCGTACAAAGCAGCCTTTTTGGCCACTTCCTTCTCTGTTCTCTCAGTCTCTTTTTGTTCATCTCTGTGCACCACGTGTCTTGGTTACCATGGCTGTGCATGCATCGATATTTTGTACAGCAACTCTCCTACTCACTCCTCTTCAGGAACATCTTTCAAAACTTATATTTGTTTCATCTCCTTGCATGACTAATCCAAAGGTTACTATGAATGAATATTTGGTAAAACAGATGGAAGTCTGAAAATTAAGTCAATAAGGGAAATCTTTAAAACATATTTTTATATAACTTAATTTGTATATATTGATGTATATCTGCTTTTCTTACAATATGAAAACAATGGCAAAATATTCTTATAATTAGCTATTCCTGAAAAAAAGAATCAATTTTAACATAATTTCTCATTAAACTTCAAAATCCTTTTTATTTTTCTATCAAAGAATTCTTTCAATTAATACTATTCATTTTTTGGTGGGCATTGGATACTTAGGCAGGCATCAATGATGGGAATAAAGGTTAAAGACTAGGAAGACTGTGATCATAAGAGTAAACTTATGAAATTTATATTGTAAACAAGTTCAAGGCTGCAAATACATCCACATGCAAGAGACTTTTATGATTTGTAATCTATATTGAAATCCTATGAAATTAACCTATTTTGAGTTTACTCACAGAAAGTCAATGGCTATAATGCAGTAACACTTCACATTGTTTCATTGTTTATCCTTATAAAGAGAAAGTGCCCACAGCTTATATACTTTGAACAGAACAAGGTAGAAAGAGTATCATTCTGTGTATAGGATCTCTCATAGTATAGAAATAATGGCTTAACACAACTTTTGAGATTTGAAATATAAGTAAAATTAAAAAAAGGAAACAAAACCTTTCTCTGTTTCTGATTTAAAGTAAATATAAAATGCAAATTTATAGTATATTCAAAAGCAGACATTACTTTGCCGACTAAGGTCCGTCTAGTCAAGACTATGGTTTTTCCAGTGGTCATGTATGGATGTGAGAGTTGGACTGTGAGGAAGGATGAGCGCCAAAGAATTGATGCTTCTGAACTGTGGTGTTGAAGAAGACTCTTGAGAGTCCCTTGGACTGTAAGGAGATCCAACCAGTCCATTCTGAAGGAGATCAACCCTGGGATTTCTTTGGAAGGAATGATGCTAAAGCTGAAACTCCAGTACTCTGGCCACCTCATGTTAAGAGTTGACTCATTGAAGAAGACTTTGATGCCAGGAGGGATTGGGGGCAGGAGGAGAAGGGGATGACCGAGGATGAGATGGCTGGATGGCATCACTGATTCGATGGACGTGAGTCTGAGTGAACTCCTGGAGATGGTGATGGACAGGGAGGCCTGGCGTGCTGCAATTCATGGGGTTGCAAAGAGTCGGACACGACTGAGGGACTGAACTGAACTGAACTGAAATTATAATACTGACCATACCAAGTGTTGATACCAACTGTTCTAACGTGAAACAGTTAGAACTCACACCCGGTCAGTGGAAGTGTAGAATGCTATAGGCAGTTTGGGAAAACTGTTTGGTAAATTATCAAAAAGTTAAATAGACATCCACCATATAATCCAGCCACTCTCATCCTAGGTATCGACTCAAAAGAAATGAAAACATGTCCACACAAAGTCTTATGCCTGAATATTCACAGTCTGTAGTCCCCCCAAAACTGACAATGTGAGCAAAAGTCGCTCAGTTATATCTGACTCTTTGTGACCTCAAGGTCTATACAGTCCATGGAATCCTCCAGGCCAGAATACTGGAGTGGGTAGCCTATTCCCTTCAGGGGATCTTCCCAACCCAGGGACTGGACCCAGGTCTCCTGCATCGCAGGCAGATTCTCTACCTGACAATGTGAGCAAAAGTCGCTCAGTTATATCTGACTCTTTGTGACCTCAAGGTCTATACAGTCCATGGAATCCTCCAGGCCAGAATACTGGAGTGGGTAGCCTATTCCCTTCAGGGGATCTTCCCAACCCAGGGACTGGACCCAGGTCTCCTGCATCGCAGGCAGATTCTCTACCAGCTGAGCCACAAGGGAAGCCCAATACTGGGGTGAGTAGCCTATTCCCCTCTCCAGCAGATCTTCCTAACCCAGGAATCAAACCAGGGTCTCCTGCATTGCAGGTGGATTCTTTACCAACTGAGTTATTGGGGAAGCCCCCCCAAAAACTGGAAATATGCCCCCCTAAAAATAACTGGACAAGCAAATTATGAAATATTCACATATTCAAAGACTACTTGGCAACAAAAAGAAATAAGCTATTGACATGCAGTGAAACATGAAAGAATCTCACAGTTACTATGATGAGCGAAAGAAAACCAATAAAACAGAAGAGTAGACACTGCGTGGTCCCGTAGACGTAAAAGTCTGTAAAACGCAAGCCAAGCTAGACGGCAAGGAGCAAACCCTCCGCCTCATGCGGACAGGAGCAAGGGGACGCTGGGGAAAAAAGGAAATGCAGAAGAGCACGAGGCAATTTCTGAGGATGATGAAATTATCCTGATTTTAATGAAAGCTTAATGAATGTGTGTGTGTGTGTGTGTGTGTGTGTGTTGTGTTTCTGATCCATATAGTAAGCAAATATTTTAAAGTGAAATGCCTTGCTAAATGTTATCTAATTTTCTGGGGGTAGAAAGAGCACTGCATTTCCAGCTAGGAGATCTAAAGGGACTAAGATTCCCTGAAGCTCAGTTTTTCATCCTGAAAATAGGAATGTGTAAGCAACAAACAGAACAGTCTATATGTGTAAGCACTTTGTAAACTGTTCAGCCCTCTACCAAACTGGCCAATCTAGTTCTTTGCCCCAGTTCTCAGGTTCCGTGGTCTCTGATATATGTAGTACTTCAGGTTTGTTTTTGTGTGTGTGTTTTGTGTGTGTGTGTGTGTGTGTGTGTGTGTGTGTGTGTGTGTGTGTACTCATTCATGCCCAACTCTTTGTGACTCCATGGACTGTAGCCCGTCAGGCTCCTCTGCCCACGGAATTTTCCAGGCAAGAATACTGAAGTGGTTGCCACTTCTTACTCCAGGGGCTCTTCCTGACCCAGGGATCGAAACTGCCTCTCAACATATGTCATATATATGTCAAAACTTAATAAACTGTGTATGTTAAGATATACAATTAATTTTATATCAACTATACCTCAATTTTCTTAAAAATTTACTGTGAACAATAGCAAAAAACATTCAGACTTCTCAACCATTTGGCCTCCTTCATTTCAGTTCAGTTACTCAGTCGTGTCCGCCTCTTTGTGACCCCATGGACTGCAGCACGCCAGGCCTCCCTGTCTATCACCAACTCCCTGAGTTTACTCAAACTCATGTCCATCGAGACAGTGATGCCATCCAACCATCTCATCTTCTGTCGTCCCCTTCTCCTCCTGCATCATCCTCCTCCCTTTTCTGGGAGTCAGTTCTTCGTATCAGGTGGGCAAAGTTTTAGAGCTTCAGCTTCAGCAACAGTCCTCCCAATGAATATTCAAGACTGATTTCCTTTAGGATGGACTGGTTTGATCTTGCTGACCAAGAGACTATCAATAGTCTTCTCTAAACCACAGTTCAAAAGCATCAGTTCTTTGGCACTCAGCTTTCTTTACAGTCCAACTCTCACATCCATACATGACAACTGGAAAAACTGTATCTTTGACTGGATGGACCTTTGTAGGTAAAGTAATGTCTCTGCTTCTTAATGCACTGTCTAGGTGGAGCCTTGTAGGCTGCAGTTCATGGGGTCACTAAGAGTCAGACATGACTGAGAGACTTCACTTTCACTTTTCACTTTCATGCATTGGAGAAGGAAATGGCAACCCACTCCAGTGTTCTTGCCTAGAAAATCCCAGGGATGGGGGAGCCTGGTGGGCTGTCTCTGGGGTCGCACAGAGTCGGACACGACTGAAGCGACTTAGCAGCAGCAGCAGCAGCAGGTTGGTCATAGCTTTTTTCCAAGGAGCGGCTTTTAATTTCATGGCTGCAGTCACCATTTGCAGTGATTTGGGGGCCCAAGAAAATAAAGTCTATCACTGTTTCCACGGTTTCCCCTTCTATTTGCCACAAAGGCATGGGACCAGACGCCATGATTGTAGCTTCTGAACCCTTCCTGTTCCTTAAACACAGGCCACTGCAACCTACACTCACTGCTCCCTCTGCCCAAAACGCCCTTCCTCAGGATTCAAAAAGCTTGTTCCTCATGCCCTTTACGTCTTTGTTCAAATATCACCTTGTCTACTTACAAGCTTAATTCCTTCCCCGGGGCTCCCTCTTCCTCTTGCAAGCTTTATTTCATGACTTCCCACCTAACATCTGACATGCTGTATATTTTGTTTGTTTATCTAGTTAATCACTTGTCTCTGCCCTCTAGAATGTAATCTCTCGTAGAGCAGGGAATTTTTGACTGCTTTTACTCCCTGTTCTGTTTCCAGCACCTATCTGTCCCATATCAGAAGCTTCCCAGTATTTGCTGAAACAGTGCTGACCCTTTAAGTCTACTTTTCATGTGCTCACAGACAACACATAGGAGCGTTTTGTGGCTGCGCTCCAGATGTGCATCGTGAGGTCCAGCTGTGAAAAAGGCAGGCACTGACCGGAATTCCCCTCTTCTTGGGTTGTCAGTTCACACACAAAACTGTTTGAAAACCAAAAGTAAATGTGAGATACGATGGTGTTCAGTCGCTAAGTTGTGTCCGATTCTTGCAATACCACGGACTGTAGCCTGCCAGGCTCCTCAGTCCATGGAGTTCTCCAGGAAAAGAATACTGGAGTGGGCTGCCACTTTCTTCTTCAGGGGAACTGCCCAATCCAGGAATCAAACCCAGGTCTCCTGCACTGCAGGCAGATTCTTTACTGACTGAGCTACATGGGAAGCCCAAATGTGACATAATGGATGTTCTAGTACGACAAAACAGCAAAGCGCTACATTATTATTAAAAATAAGACTTATGGAAAACCCCAGGCTAATTTTTTGTGTCTGGGGTAACTTGATTCTGAGAAAGTCACTTCTAAGCATCTGAAACTAATTTGCCCATCTGTAAAAGAAGCAATTTAAACTCAGCAATGTCTAATATACTTAGGGTACTTAGTATAGTGCTAAAAAACATAGATTATTATCAGGCAAACCTGGGCTCAAATGTTGGTTCTGCCCATACACCCACAGATCTTCTGAAGTTACTTAATTCTCTAAGCCTCAGTTTTCCCATATGTAAAATGGAGGCAAAATTTTGTTCCTGTTTATTTGGAATGCATTAAAAACAAAAGGAGATACTACCTGAAAACTCTCAAGTGTATGGTAAGAACACGAAAAGTGTTATGGATTATATCGGTGCATTTTTCATTTATTAAATTTTTGTCTCCGACTCTTTGTTGCCCCAGGGACTGCAGCATGCCAGGCTCCTCTGTCCATGACATTTTCCAGGCAAGAATACTAGAGTGGTTGCCACTTCCTGCTCCAGGGGATCTTCCTGACCCGGGAATCGAGCCTGCATTTCCTGAACTGGCAGGTGGGTTCTTTACCACGAGCACCACCTGGGAAGCCCCTATGAAGTTTCTGAGGCATCTTCAACTCAATAGTGGTTTTATCTGATATTCCTCTATCTCTAGGAGGAATTTGATTTTAGTTTTGATTCTAATCTTTAAAATCTTAAAAGTGAACGAATTAGGGCTGATAGCCAGTAAAATTTAATTCAGTGTAAGCACTACCAGGTTAAAAGTTCTCAAAAAAATAAAATGAGTTCCACCCACCCATCTGGGCCCGGAGAGGCAGAAAGTTTACCCACATTACACGCTGCTCTGTTTTCAATGCCACAATGAACAGCACAGGCTTAACTGCAATTAAGTAGTCCCTGCTGACCACTGAATACACAGTACATCATGTCAAGAGAGGCAAAACTGTCAGATTAGTGGAAATTCATTTTGGGATTGCTGGGTAATTTCAGGAGCTGACAGCCAAAGAAAAATCTGTGGTCCCTTGTGTGTGCCAGCATATCTCACTCTTTAACAGCAGTTGTTTAGAGACTCATAATGCAGCAGCATTCCAGACTCTAACATTCACTTCCAGAGCACGTTGGAAAAACAACTGTGAGTGATAAAAAGTGGAAAGAGGTCCTTCTTATACCAAGCTTAACTAAAGAAATAGGAAGTGGGCTCATAAAGCTAGAATCAGCTTTGGTAGCCAGTCCTTTCCAAGCTAAGGATTGGGGTCTATTTATCTAGATAACAACTGGATGTTAGCTCAGAACTCTGGAGGGGAATCTTGCTGATTTGGAGTTCTTTGCTTGGATGGACATTTTGAAAAGAGTTTTCTGGAAGTCACTTGACTTTAGATGAAAGTCTTAAAACTCTTCACTTCAACCACCAACCGAGCTGATCCCTACAATGTGAGAATTTTTTTGAAGGGCAAAAAACCATTTTACTTAGTTGTTATTCAGTCACTAAGTCACGTCTGACTCTTTGCAACCCCGTGGACTGTAGTCCGCCAGGTTCCTCTGTCTTCCGCTATCTCCAAGATTTACTCAAATTTGTGTCTAGTGAGTCAGTGATGCTATCCAACCATTTCATCCTCTGCCACCCCCTTCTCCTTCTGCCTTCAATCTTTTCCAGCATCACTGCTCACTGTGACCAAGCATCTGTATTATCTCTTAATCCTTACTTTAGGGCATTATGAAGCTGGCATTCTTGTACCCATTAAACAGATTAAGACGCTAAGGCTTGGAGAGGCACAGCTATACAGCTGCAGTCACATCACTACTACAAGGAATGAGTGGAACTGAATTCTAGATTATGTACTCCAGAGCAGTAGTTCTCAAGTAGCAATGATTTCAGCCCCCAGGGGACACGGGGTGATGTCTGGAGATATTTTTTGTTGCCACAGCTGCTACTGGCATGTAGTGAGCAGAGGCCCAGATGCTGCTAAACATCCTATAGGGCAATGGAGAACGATCCAGCCCCAACTGTCAGCAGCTCTGAGAAGTGCTACTGGGACAGTGATTCTGAAATGTGGTCCCTGGACCAGCAGCAGCAGCATCACCTGGGACCTTGTTAGAAATGAGAAACACATGGCTCCAGCTCAGACCCACGGGGCGGGTGGGGTAACAACAACCTTTGTTTCCACAAGTCCTCCAGACAGTTCTTATGCAAGCCCAGGTGTGAAAACCACCGTTTCAGGGCAATGAGCTCTACTGCTCACCCTAAATGCTCTTAAGTCCTCAAAATCCAAAACGAAAATCACGGTTTTGGGCTTGTGGAATTGTACTGCTAGCAGAATTCGAGATCAGCCAGACACTTTCCCTTGTTTCTGAAGCTACGAGAAGATGCCACTAGCTAGTCCAGGACCTTCCAGTGATGTGCAGGAACCAGACTATATAATGGTGAATTCTTCAGGAAGACCTAGGGTTCCCTCATCAGTGATTCTCCAGACACTAAGATACTCCTTTGAACAACATGCAAATGAATGTATATTGGGTCCCACTTAAGTCAGACTCTGGGAGAACTGCTTGTGCCTACATCATCTCAATTATTAGCATTAATAAGGACAGTGATGATGATCATTTCTGAAGGAATTTTCATGCACCAGGCATTTACCTGCATGATCTTATTCTGCAGTACTGCCCTGGGAATTAGTGTTTATAATCATACACATTTAGAGAGGAAGACACTGAGACTTATGACTGTATGTTGGGGACGGTTCATCTGATGCTGACATACTCTAGCTGCGTTGCCAAACATTAGCCAGCATTAACCTCATGGAAAATGAAGAGAGCACTCTGGGGTTAATGAAATTTATGCCTCTAATGATAATTTTTATTTTTCTAAAATTGAAGGTTTTAACTAAAGTAATTCTAATTTCCTTACACATCTAATCAGTTATAATTATGGTGGATAATAACTGTTCTTTTTTCTTAGGATCAGCACAATAAACACTATATTTATATTGATATTTATATCGATTTCATTACATTACACTGATGTCAATTTACATTGATACAGCATTTAAAAATTTTCCACGTGCTTTCCCACCCACAGTCTCATTTCAATCCACCGCCGTTCTGCGAGGCCCAGAGGCAGGGAGGCTGACTTCCTCGTGCATTTGAGCGCTAGGGCAGGATGCTGGCTGCAGATGTTTACTGGGTCCTTCCTGCGCCAGGCAAGTGCTGAGTGTTTGCAAACCCTTGTCTCTTTCACCCTCAGAGTAAGCCTCTAAGACAAGCACGACTATGCTTTTAACATGAAGAAAAGTGAAGACCCAAGGAGCCATACCATTCAGTGCTGAACCTGCATTTGAGGTAGTGCCTGACTAACCCCCAAGCCCAAGCTCCTAGCCCCACGAGGTGTGGTTCCAGGAAGAGAAACAGGACATCCCCAAGGGCACTTTCCGAGCCAGAGCCTAGAATAAAGCCCAAGGCGCTGCGCCCGCCTGCGCTCCTGCCCCGGAGCACAGTGACGCTTCACTCGCCCCTTTCTGGGGTGGGAGTGGGCGTGGACTTGCCCTGCCTAAAAAGATGCTCACCTCCTCCCTGCTCTCTGCTGGGGACGGGGCGGGGCGGGGCGGATCTGCATGGCGTTGCTCCCTTAAACGGATGCACGAGCCCCTTGGGAGACAAGCTCCTCGGTGTCTGTCACTTGTGAGTAATGCACCGTAGCTCCCTGGTGAGGAAAACGCCAGTTATACAAGAGCATGCTTTGGTGTGCAAGTGTCTTTAGAATAACAAATCTCCTCTGCTGCTTGTGAGCATTACACTTTAATAGAAACCACAGTCGTGGCCACAAATCCCAGCTCTTGCTAAAGGGCATGCCTTGTAAATTCATGTTGGTTACACCCCCTACCAGACCCACCCGGCCCCCTTCCGCAAAGCACACATCTTTCCTAATTCACAGGGGATGACTGGCCCAGACTGCGGCTTCACTGACCTTTGTTCTGTGGTGGGGATGTAAGTGAGGGGTAGGGTGTCTGAGCCTCAGTCCTATTGACTACTGACATAGGGGGCTGGACAGTTCTTTGTTCGGGGCTTTTGGGTTGAAGAGGGTGCCCTGTTCATTGTAGGATATTTAGTAGTATCCCTGGCCTCTACCCACAAGACAGAAACGTCCAGTCTCCACTTGCGACAACCAAACCTATCTCCAGACACTGCTAAATGTCCCCTGGGGAGGACAAAATCGCCTCCCCCCACCCAGTTGATAAGCACTATGTTAACAAGCAAACAAATACTCAATGACATCATGGGCAGGTATTAGTAGAAATAGTGCCTTACAGCTAAAACTTTTCTTTCCTAAAGATACACATATATATACACACATTCTTCTATGGAAAGCATGCAGTCCCATGGTGTGCATCACGACCTAGGTCTCCCACCATCAGTGGTCTTAGCTCAGGGAAGCCCATTCCTCCAAACGTCCTTAGGGAGAGGTGGGGGTCTGGGGACAGGGGTCTGGGGGACAGGGGTCTGGAAGGCAGCAGGAGGGTGTCACGCACAGTGGGAGAGCAGATCAAGCTGCAGCCCCCATCACCGAGGCTCCCACATCATCTTCACGCGCTCTGAGCTCAGAGCTCACAGGTGAGAGGTGCAGAGAGGCCCAGCAGAGCGGCAGGCTGGCAGTGGCGCGCTCTGGGGGGCAGCGAGCTCGGGTTCCTGCCCATGTGCTGCCACGGCAGGGGGACACAGCAGGAAGAAATGTAGGCATTTTCTGTGCAGATCGGCAACAAAATCCATGCTCACCTCCACGTACCCTATTTCAGAGGATCACTATGTTCCCTAAAAGGTACGGTGTGTCTCGCAGAGGTTTTAAAGTTTGGAATCACTGCCTTCATGTAAAGATCGGAATAGGGCCCACGAAGATGAAGGTGTCATGCTTTTCGAGAACAACAGGCTGCTCCGGACATGTGAAGGTGGAAAGCCCGCATGGGGACCACGAGCGGAGCCACGTGGCAGCGCCCCCGTCCACAGGGAGTGTCCTGTGGGTCACCGCGCATCCTCCCCGCCCGGCTCACCCTTCTGCAGGGATTCTGCAGGGGCAACTGAACTACGTGCCCCAACCTGTGTTTCTCAAAATGTCTTGCATTAGGCAGTATCTGATATATTAAAATACATTTAGTACATATATAATTTAGAAAGCATAACGGAGTGCCCACGACTATGGCACCTAACTGGAAAGCTGAAACATGACCTGGGATATAGTCGCGTTTTCTCTCTCTCTCTCCCCCCTCAGGTGTACATCATTCAGCATTTCGTGTTTATCATTCTTCCGTCTTTTTTGTTGTTAGTTTTATCACATGCGTATGCATCTCTAAATGACATGTTACTTAGTTTTGCTGGTGTTTTGAGCTTTATAAAAATGACATTCCAGTGTACAGAGTCTCAGATGATTTCTTTTTATCACTCTGTCAGGGGTCTGGGGGACAGGGGTCTGGAAGGCAGCAGGAGGGTGTCACGCACAGTGGGAGAGCAGATCAAGCTGCAGCCCCCATCACCGAGGCTCCCACATCATCTTCACGCGCTCTGAGCTCAGAGCTCACAGGTGAGAGGTGCAGAGAGGCCCAGCAGAGCGGCAGGCTGGCAGTGGCGCGCTCTGGGGGGCAGCGAGCTCGGGTTCCTGCCCATGTGCTGCCACGGCAGGGGGACACAGCAGGAAGAAATGTAGGCATTTTCTGTGCAGATCGGCAACAAAATCCATGCTCACCTCCACGTACCCTATTTCAGAGGATCACTATGTTCCCTAAAAGGTACGGTGTGTCTCGCAGAGGTTTTAAAGTTTGGAATCACTGCCTTCATGTAAAGATCGGAATAGGGCCCACGAAGATGAAGGCGTCATGCTTTTCGAGAACAACAGGCTGCTCCGGACATGTGAAGGTGGAAAGCCCGCATGGGGACCACGAGCGGAGCCACGTGGCAGCGCCCCCGTCCACAGGGAGTGTCCTGTGGGTCACCGCGCATCCTCCCCGCCCGGCTCACCCTTCTGCAGGGATTCTGCAGGGGCAACTGAACTACGTGCCCCAACCTGTGTTTCTCAAAATGTCTTGCATTAGGCAGTATCTGATATATTAAAATACATTTAGTACATATATAATTTAGAAAGCATAACGGAGTGCCCACGACTATGGCACCTAACTGGAAAGCTGAAACATGACCTGGGATATAGTCGCGTTTTCTCTCTCTCTCTCCCCCCTCAGGTGTACATCATTCAGCATTTCGTGTTTATCATTCTTCCGTCTTTTTTGTTGTTAGTTTTATCACATGCGTATGCATCTCTAAATGACATGTTACTTAGTTTTGCTGGTGTTTTGAGCTTAATAAAAATGACATTCCAGTGTACAGAGTCTCAGATGATTTCTTTTTATCACTCTGCCGTATGCATCTAAGATTTATCCACATTGTTGCGGTAGCTATGGCTCTGTTATTTTTCACTGCTCTATAACACTCCAACGGTATGGTTTATTTATTCCTTATTTCCTGTTCCCTCCTCTGCATTTTACTTGGCTTACTGCTTGTGACAGATCAACTTTATAATGACAGCTTCTCAAAAAGTGTTGACTATCATCTGTCAAAAGGATATACTTTCTGCTATTTTCTGTTCACACATGCAGATTTTTTTCTTTCAAAATACTCGCCACAATTTGCCACCATTTTAAAATCGCTTATTTTCTTGCTTATGTATGTTCATCAGTAGCCTGTAATCTCCATGAGGGTAGGATCTTGCCTAGAGGTCTGTTGCTGACCTTTCACCTCTCAGCATATTTCTTCTTGCAAATTATGAACGCATGTTGTTATTCTTAAAACATGATAAATATTTTTTTTGGCAAGGAATTGAGAACATATTCTCTGAAAAATGCAGCTGGCCTTCTACGTTGGAGGTAGAAATTCAGTATGCTTTACTCATAGTAACTGGGTCCAAGATGCTAGGTAAATATTTGTTAAGGGCTCTGAGAAGTGATGTGTGCAAATTCCAGTTTCAGGCCTTGAGAGAAATGGCTTTGCCCACTATTCTCCATTTACTTCTCGCCCCAACAGAAATGTGGGTACCGTGGCAAACAGTCTGGAGCCAGCAGACAAGGAAGTTGCCTTAGTGATGCAGGAAGAACAAGAAAGAAAGTGTCTGGGGGACAGACACCGTGGATTGCCACATCGGCCCCAGGCTTAGAGGAAAATGAACTGCTTTCTTTTTAAGTCAAAGTCACGCTGGGTCCCTGCAAAGGCAGGCAGCCACCACGCTAACGGGCGCAGGCCGCTGGCTGGACACTGCTGGGAGGGACCTTTGCTTGCCCAGAAGATGTACCCAACCAGCAAGCAACTCTCTGACTCTCTCCTTTGCCTGCTGTCCCCAAAAAGTGATGAGTGGGCCCCCAGAAACAAGGGCCCCTCCCCTAAGCATGGCCTTCTTCCCTTTCTCCGTTTCCTCACTCCGATACATTCCTTACTGATAGCATTTTAAAATCCTCTCTCTCCCCAGTTGGTTCCATTACAACCCTGATGATCAGAATTGATTCTTGGAGTGCTGGAGGAGCTGAGAAGATCGAGATAAAAAGAAGCTAGAACAGCCCAGTTCTGAAGTCAGAATTCTAAGACCTTACCCATCAGCTTGTTTTGAATCTGTCCCAAGAGACAGAATAGACAGTCAAGACCCAAGAGAATCCAGCATTTCTTTACAGACTGAAAATGTTTAAGGCAAATGTAACCAGGCACCCTCCTCAACCAAAATGAAATCTTAATAAACCACCTGTAGCTACGTTAATGTGACTTCCTGGAGGATCCGCCAAAACAAACCGCTTGTGGAACATACACCAGAGAAACTAAAGGAAGTGACTTGTTGTAGCGGATCGTTATTTATACAGCAGGACAACACTGAGGAACATCTGCCAAAAACAATAGTTTAGAAGAGTTGGTCGGCGGCCGACCCATCTGACAGTAATTAACCCGCAGGAGCCATTGTCTATTCAGGCCACTCCAGCTGATACAAAGAAGCCAGACCATTTTAGGAATATAACAAGATTTATTTTTCAGTTTCCTATAATGCCAGGGTAGGGTTTACCTACAGCTCATCTAATAATGGCATCGTCTCGTGGAGAAATAAAACATAATCAGAACCACAAATGGCAGCCATGTTTTGAATGCTTCCTTCGTGCCAGATAATAAGCCAAGTGTTCTATACATATTATCTCATTACAACTTCATAATAAAACTATGATGTATGGAACATTCTCATTTCTATTTTGGGAGAATCAAGACTTGGAAAAGATAAACAGCTTGCTGAAGGCCAGCTTACTAGCAAAACATAAACTCAGGATTCAAAGCCAGTTGCATCTTTGTTCTTAATGGTTCTCAAGCTCCATCCATTTGTGTACCTCACACACAATTCTTGCCACATCTGTGCAACAATTCTTATAAAGACGTGAAATTTTTTTCTTTCAATCAGCTCTTTTTACTTAGCTAAATTGATTTAAATGAGAACATTTTATGAAAACCATAAATGTAAAGCACCAAGTATCACTGGTATTAAACAGACAACCCTGAATATATCACAACACTAAAATGCTATCAATTTTTATATAGACAGCTACTGAAGGGTCTGAGCCTGACGTGGGCTCTTGTTTTGTTAAAAAGAAGATTAACAAGTCATAAAGTGATGCTAATATTACGCTGCTGTTGCTAAGTCGCTTCAGTCTGTCTAACTCTGTGCAGCCCCATAGGCAGCAGCGCACCAGGCTCCCCCGTCCCTGGGATTCTCCAGGCAAGAATACTGGAGTGGGTAGTCATTTACTTCTCCAGTGCATGAAACTGAAAAGTGAAAGTGAAGTCGCTCAGTCATGTCTGACCCTTAGCAACCCCATGGACTGCAGCCTTCCAGGCTTCTTCATCCATGGCATTTTCCAGGCAAGTGTACTGAGTGGGGTGCCATTGCCTTCTCTGAATATTACGCTCAGTTCAGTTCAGTCGCTTAGTCGTGTCTGACGCTTTGTGACCCATTGAATTGCAGCACGCCAGGCCTCCCTGTCCATCACCAACTCCCGGAATTCACTCAGACTCATGTCCATAGAATCAGTGATGCCATCCAGCCATCTCATCCTCGGCCGTCCCCTTCTCCTCCTGCCCCCAATCCCTCCCAGCATCAAAGTTTTTCCAATGAGTCAACTCTTTGCATGAGGTGGCCAAAGTACTGGAGTTTCAGCTTCAGCATCATTCCTTCTAAAGAAATCCCAGGGCTGACCTCCTTCAGAATGCACTGGTTGGATCTCCTTGCAGTCCAAGGCACTCTCAAGAGTCTTCTCCAACACCACAGTTCAAAAGCATCAATTCTTTGGCGCTCAGCCTTCTTCACAGTCCAACTCTCACATCCATACATGGCCACAGGATAAACCATAGCCTTGACTAGACGGACCTTTGTTGGCAAAGTAATGTCTCTGCTTTTGAATATGCTATCTAGGTTGGTCATAACTTTTCTTCCAAGGAGTAAGCGTCTTTTAATTTCAGGGCCGCAGTCACCATCTGCACTGATTTTGGAGCCCCCCCCAAAAAAAGTCTGACACTGTTTCCACTGTTTCCCCATCTATTTGCCATGAAGTGATGGGACTGGATGCCATTATCTTCATTTTCTGAATGTTGAGCTTTAAGCCAACTTTTTCACTCTCCTCTTTCACTTTCATCAAGAGGCTCTTTAGTTCCTCTTCACTTTCTGCCATAAGAGTGGTGTCATCTGCATATCTGAGGTTATTGATATTTCTCCTGGCAATCTTGATTCCAGCTTGTGTTTCTTCTAGCCCAGTGTTTCTCATGATGTGCTTTGCATATAAGTTAAATAAGCAGGGTGACAGTATTACGCTAGAACCTATTAACTATTTGTACTACCAGCACAACTTGTAGTAACTGTTGGTACTACTTGTAGTACCAACACTACAAGCACTTACTAGAAAGTAAGATTTTTCCCCCAACCCAAGCAGAAGAGCCTGAAAGGAATTCAAGGGGCAAATTGTTTCCACTGGGGTTGTCAGTGTTATTTAATGATGGGTGAAAGAAAGTGAAAGTGAAGTTGCTCAGTCATGTCTGACTCTCTGCGACCCCAAGGACTGTAGTCTACCAGGCTCCTCCCTCCATGGGATTCTCCAGGCAAGAGTGCTGGAGTGGGTTGCCATTTTCCTTCTCCAGATGGGTGAAGATATCCCCAAACCAGACTGTCTTTTTTTCCTTTTGAAAGAAATAATTTATTATGAATTTAAGCAGCAATAGATTACTTGGCAACGAGTCGCTCCTTTCAGTGGAATCCTATATAGACGCCTAAACCAGAGGGGTTGTATGTAGTCAGGGATAGTAAGGAGTAATCCAGAAGTGTGACTCAGTAAAAACGTCACACTTTTAGGGACCTTGGAGGGGAGGTAGTATGGGGACCAAATATGGCTTCCGTCCAATCGTGCAACCTTTGAGTGCAAGTCATTAGACACAGAGAGATAAACACAAACGTGGAAGCGGACGAAAGCAGGGGTTAGAGCCCAGGGCTCACTTTACTTCCTGCACTCGGACAGGAGGCAGCAGGTGACCAAGAACCCGGACTGCGAGGGACATGCCGCCTCCACCGCTCAGCGGGAGAAGCTCTTCTCTCCGCAAGGTCCTCGTCTGTAAGGGATGCCGAGAGCATCCCTTACTCACGGAGCTGAGAGGAGGATGGACTGAGAACAGGCACGTCAGGTGCGCGATGAGGACACCACCAATGGTAGCCTTGATAACGGCCTAATACACAAAGGCCCAGCGTGGTTTTAAAAGTCACTAAGCCCAGCTATGAAACTAGGGTAAACCAAGGCTGCCGGCCCACAGCATGCCTACGGTCTGACAGATAAGTGTGCCTCTGACGGGGCTTTGTGCTCCATATCTGAGCACTCTAATTGGGGGTACAAAGTCCAGGCCAGGACTGGATCATGGATCCAGTATCATGGATAAGCAACAGTCCTATTTTCTGTGTAATTCACAAGCCAGAATTTCCAGTGAAACTTTGGAGCTCATCCTGCGTTTCCTCAGGATAGAAATATTCTTGAAACGGAAGAAACTGTAGACAGCTCTCATCGCCTTCTGGGTAATCATGTCTTTAAACTCTTGAGTCTTATTATGAAACACACTGCATCTCACCCATGTGCTCAGAGAGAAGTTTCAGATGGATGGGTGTTGGAGCGAAAGCTTCCAAAAGCAGATCTTGTTTCAAAGGAAAGAATGTGCTTTCGATTTCTGACGGCATACAGCAGATTAGTTTATACCCACTGCCGAGTCTTCCATGGGAGCACATAATGGCTATCTGCTGCCACAGCGGTGAAGGAATTTTCCACTCTAATTACTGTGCTCCTGTCTCCTCTTCATGATATGCAGAGGGAAAAAGCGTTTACCTGGAATTAGCAACTTTTGACCCATCTTCTCCTGGGAGCTCAAGACTCAGCAATAGCATTTAGCTAACCTTTATTTGAACCCTTCTCTGGGTGTGATGCACTGCATTAGAATCTAGGATTGTAGTGGGTGGAGGACATGGTTATAACCGGGATGACCTCTGGGGAAAGTGGCAGGAACCAGGATTGGAGGTGATAGTCCAAAGAAGTCAGGGTCTCAACAGGAAAGAGATGCACACTTCAGCTGCGCCACCAAAGGGGCGTTTAATAAAGGGGCCATTTACACAGTGAGGCGGCACTTAAGGGAAGCAACAAAGTTCCGAACTGTACCCCTGAAACAGTGATAGGGGAACCGCTAACAATCCCAGGCAGGCCTGAAGGCAAAAGAATGAGAGGCAGAACCGGAAGCCAGCGGGGTGCCTGAGTGAGGAGGGACACTGAGGGAGCCCGCAGCCTTTGGTGGAGGGACGCGGCGTCACTTGGTGCCCTTGAAGGGCAAGCGCAGTAGGAGACCGGAAGGCCAGGAGCCTATGGATGCGGGTCCCCTGGCCAGCCTCCCAGGTGCTGAGCAAGGCAGCTGGTACAGAGTCTGGAGAAGCAAGTGAAAGCCAGCCAGTATGGCTTCGAGAGGACTACGCGCTTCCCCTGTGCTATCGGGAGGCTGTACAAAAAGAGGGCCCTCAAGGGAAGGAGGACAGGTGGAAGCGATGAGGGGGAAAGGGGAGAGAAGGCAGCAAGGGAAAGGCAGCAACAGGTCAAGAAGGACAAGTCAGCGGGTGATTAAGTGCAGAGGAAGTGTGTCCTTGCAGAAAGCTCCGCGAACACCAAGAGCAGTCTCAACCTCAGGCCCAGGGAATCACGTTAAGTCCCCTGAAGGAGAGGGGTCGGCGCTGAAACCTGAAAAGCTGGTAGGAATCAGCCAGGTAAGAGGGTGGAGAACGGCATTCACCAAAGCCCCAAGGGGGACCAAGGTTCTTAGAGGTCAAAAGAAAGTTTGGGAAGAAGAGAGATGAGAGGCTCGTGAAGCAGAGAGACAGCCAAAGAGAACCTGTCCGTGACAACGCAGAGCTCAGACGCCACCCGCAAGAAGAGGGAGAGCAGTGACGCGAGGGAACTGGCACATTCGTGTCTTTCCTCCAATTTCACTCCCAGAAACTACATGTGATGTGTGCCAGTCCTCAGCAAACACATCCCTGTCTGTCCCCACACTTGACAAAAAGAAAGTGCGTGGAGGAGATTGGTTTGTCCTTTTAGTCCATGGCAAATAGTCAAAGAGCAAAAAGAAAAAAACCCCCAAACCAGAAGGGGCTCTTTTGGCGAGGTGAATGTTTCCAGGAGAAAGGAAATTGCTGATGCACCTCTTCACTAACCACGGCGCGCCTGAATAGAGACACCAGCATTTCGAAAGGCAATCTGACACAACTTTGGCATTTAAGAAATAGAAGTCTTAAGTCTCAGTATCGTGAACCAAGCCCAGATTAATGACCTTTCAAACTACGGCTCAAGGAATTAGAAATAGGTCAGCCTTGCAAAGAATTTTAAGAAATCACTGAACCAGAGCAAATCAGACTTCTTCATTCCACCCTCCCTTAAGAAAGCCACCCTCGCCATCTCCTGGGAGCCTCTGATTTATCTGATCTCTCCACTCGGGAAAAGGAGTGGGTGAGCAAATGCAGACTCCCGGCAAAGATCCTACCTTTGATGCAAAACACGGGACACACACAAACAGAAGCGGAGCTAACTCTTCACTGAGCTCATCCTTCACAGGCCACCAGTTCACGAGGGAGGGTAGCCTTTCGTTACTCAAGTGAGTGGCCTTTGCATATTTGCTTTTTTTTCCCCCATTGGATATGTTTATGCAATAAATGAATCATGCAATATAGTGATCTGACATAAAATCCCCAGGTCACTGCTTCTTTTTATCTTTGTCTCGGTAAAATTTTATTCTTAAATTGCAAGTTTGGAAATTTAAAAATAAAACTGTCTTATCACACCCTGGCACTGATAAACACAGGCAAGACCCCCCAAATTCTAAAACAGACACGAACACAATATACTGGATGAGTCTATATTCCGTTCCAAGGACAGGAGGTCTCTGCTGATTTTACCTTTCTCCTCCTGGATCCCCTGATTTTGCTAAAATACACACGTCAGCACTTACCTGATGCCATTTCTAATAAACAAGTTACTCTCAAGCTGCATCCCAACCCATTGCCTGCATTATGCTGAGTGTTCGCCAACATCGAGGTTCACGTTTCTGTGAAAGAATATTCCGGGGGGACCATCTCTTTGCCAAGGCTTCCCAGGCGGCTCAGTGCTAAAGAATCCACCTGCCGTGTAGGAAACGCAGGTTCTATTCCTGGGTTGGGAAGAGCCCCTCGAGAAGGGAATGGCAACCCATTCCAGGATTCTTGTCTGGGAAATCCCAGGGACAGACGAAGCTGGCGGGCTCCAGTCCGTGGGGTCACAAAAGCATCACACAGGGCTTAGTGATGAAGTTAGCAACAACATCTTTGCCATTGCAAGGTTCGATCCAGGACAGCTGCTCCTTCTCGGGGCAAATGGTGCTTCCTCTCCCTCTCCTCCCGTGTCTTGTCCTGGTGATGGGTGTTGGCCACAGCCTTCCCTTCATCGTCCTGACTGCGGTGTGAACAGTCTGGGCCAATGATCTCCTCATATTCCCTGGCCATAGAGGCTGGTCCAGGAACGGCCCTGGGCCTAGAGCTAAGGCCAGTCAGAGGAAGTGCAGACTCAGTCACAGCCATGACTGACTTATGCCTGAAACCAGTCTGCTCTGTCCTTCTCCTGGTTTCGTCAAATAAGTCGATAAACATTCCTCTTTGGCTTAAGATAGTTTCACTGTCTACAGCCTATAGGGAAGGAGTCTTGATGAATATATCATATACTTCATGCTTTTTAGAAAATACCGTTCTCAATCTTCTCTCCATATCAAATATCTTTTCCCACAGAATGCCTGCTGGATATCACAGGTCCCTGATACATCTCTGGAAAGTACCAGGTACCTCATCCGCGGAACACTCTTCCACCAATCACACCGCAGATGGGTACGGGGTTTGGTTCTGCTATTGGCAGGAGAAGAAGAAAATGGGATGGCCTCAGTGCCTCCCGACCCTATGAGCCCGACCTGATCATCCCTAGGTCGCTCAGTCGTGTCTGACTCTTGGAACCCCATGACTATAGCCCTCCAAGCTCCTCTGTCCATGGGATTCTCCAGGTAAGAACACTGGAGTGGGTAGACATTCCCTTCTTCAGGGGTCTACCCCAGCCTAGGGTCAAACCTGGGTCTCCTGCATTGCAGGCAGATTCTTTCCTGTCTGAACCACCAGGGAAGTCCCATCAGAGGGATAAAGATGGGACGGGACCTGAAAGACCCGTTCCCCTGAGGAAAGGTGTGAACACACAGACCCAGGCCACTACCTTCAGTCCTGAGGGCATGACATGGGACTTGTCCGCAGAGGCCGAGGCGCAGAGCCCAGGGCCAGCGTCATGGGCACGCAACCCACGCAGCACCACCCCGTGCCCTTGATCTGGGTTCTACGGTTGCACTCCTAAAATCTGAACTATGTTTGCAGAAGCAGCCCCACATTCTCACTTTGCACTGGAATCTGCCCATGATGGGGTCAGTGCTGATAGAATGCAGCACTTGGCATTCCAAGGGTCCTGAGGTGGTGGCTGGCACCCGAAGGGCACCGTCAGTGGACTGGCTGAGCACCTTCAGCCGGGGGTGTGACGAGCGAGGGGGAGAGACCAACACGAAGGATGGCTGCTGCGGACTGCAGTGTGACCCCAAGGAAGGCGCTGATTGGACGGTTTGTAGAAAGCCCTGGAAACACTTGGGGAAAGAGAGTGCACTCTGATCCTACAATCAACTTGGTGGGAGCTTTACAGATGAGGGAATAACATAAACGCAACTCATGACGGGCAGAATCCCTGGACTCAGACTGCCTGGGCCTCATTTCTGTTCTTTCACAGCTGTGTGACCTGCTTCAAATCACCTAGCCTCTCTGTACCTCGTTTTCCTCCTCTGCAAAATAAAACTAACAACTGTACCTATCACATCACGGCTTGTTAAAAAATCATATTAGGCAATGCATATTGTCTGGCACACAATATAAATCTTCAATGGAAGGCTATTATTACTGCTGCTAAGCATAGCTGGAGAGTTAGCAGTCGTGCCTCCTCCTTTGTGCTAAGCAATGTTCTAAACCAGTGAATCTCAAAGTCTCAGGAAGCCTTTACACTCACAAAGATTACTGAACTTCCCCAAGAGGTTTTATTTATATGGCTTAAAGTGGTCAGAGTTTATAATATCAATTAAGACAAGCATAGTTTTTAATATGTATTTATGGATTCATGTTATAATAATAATAGTAAACCCATTACATGCTAACATAAATATCATCAGATCAATTCAGTTCAGTCGCTCAGTCGTGTCCGACTTTTTGCGACCCCATGAATCGCAGCACAACAGGCCTCCCTGTCCACCACCAACTCCCAGAGTTCACTCAGATTCACATCCATCGAGTCAATGATGCCATCCAGCTATCGCATCCTCAGTCATCCCCTTCTCTTCCTGCCCCCAATCTCTCCCAGCATCAGGGTCTTTTCCAATGAGTCAACTCTTCGCATGAGGTGGCCAAAGTACTGGAGTTTCAGCTTTAGCATCATTCCTTCCAAAGAAATCCCAGGGCTCATCTCCTTCAGAATGGACTGGTTGGATCTCCTTGCAGTCCAAGGCACTCTCAAGAGTCTTCTCCAACACCACAGGTCAAAAGCATCAATTCTTCGGCACTCAGCCTTCTTCACAGTCCAACTCTCACATCCATACCTGACCACTGGAAAAACCATAGCCTTGACTAGACGGACTTTAGTTGGCAAAGTAATGTCTCTGCTTTTGAATATGCTATCTAGGTTGGTCATAACTTTTCTGCCAAGGAGCAAGCGTCTTTTAATTTCATGGCTGCAATCACCATCTGCAGTGATTTTGGAGCCCCCAAAAATAAAGTCTGACACTGTTTCCCCATGTATTTGCCATGAAGTGATGGGACCGGATGCCATGATCTTTGTTTTCTGAATGTTGAGCTTTAAGCCAACTTTTTCACTCTCCTCTTTCACTTTCATCAAGAGGCTTTTTAGTTCCTCTTCACTTTCTGCCATAAGGGTGGTGTCATCTACATATCTGAGGTTATTGATATTTCTCCCAACAATCTTGATTCCAGCTTGTGTTTCTTCCAGTCCAGCATTTCTCATGATGTACTCTGCGTATTAGTTAAATAAGCAGGGTGACATTATACAGCCTTGACGTACTCCTTTTCCTATTTGGAACCAGTCTGTTGTTCCATGTTCAGTTCTAACTGTTGATTCCTGATCTGCATACAGATTTCTCAAGAAGAGGTCAGCTGGTCTGGGATTCCCATTTCTTTCCGAATTTTCCACAGTTTATTGTAATCCACACAGTTAAAGGCTTTGGCATAGTCAATAAAGCAGAAATAGATGTTTTTCTAGAGCTCTCTTGCTTTTTCCATGATCCAGCGGATGTTGGCAATTTGATTTCTGGTTCCTCTGCCTTTTCTAAAACCAGCTTCAACATCAGCTTCAACCCTGGAGAAGGAAAAGTATACCCACTCCAGTATTCTGGCCTGGAGAATTCCATGGACTATGGAGTCACAAAGAGTCGCATATGACTGAGCAACTTTCACTTTAACCCCACACATAATTTTACAACATGATACATCATCAGTCGTTTGGCAAATACCAACTTAATGAAATTGCAAAGATATCCCAGGTGTCTGTGCATTTCATATCACCATCATTATCATCAGAAAAATATTTAAGCAGAGAAAGCTGTTAAGCTCAGAAGGATGGATTCTAGTTTTCCAAAATTCTAATTTTTGCTTTTAAGAATTTTATCTTCATTAATAAATACCATTAGTTACTTTCTGTGAAGAAAATACTTTCTTCAAGGAACTGACACGGCTACTTCCATTCCCGCCTCAACCACAGAAGTGTTCTTCCTCAGGGACAACCTCTGTTAACTCCTTACACTCCAGTGTTCTTGCCTGGAGAATCCCAGGGACGGGGGAGCCTGGTGGGCTGCCATCTGTGGGAGCCCACCCCTAGATGAGTGGTGGGACATGACTCAGAGTGAGACACGACCGAAGCGACCTAGCGGTAGCAGCATACACCACGAGTACTTTCTGTATACTTCCTATCTCTCCACACATAGTATTAAAACTGCCAAGATTACTAAAAATTAAAACCGTTACACTTCATCAAGGACACTCTTTGCTTGCAAGTGTGCTGTGGCAAAGCAGACGGTGGCAGCCAAGAGAGTGAAGCCACAGCCTGCTCCAGACTAAGGCCCAGCAGGGCTGCCCACCACTGCTCACGTGCCACCCGTGAGAATGTCAGCTCAGCGAGGAAGGCAGAGGACTCTGAGTATCATTACTGAAAGTCTTTTTGTGGACTCTAAGTCTCTGGGACCCTTAGGAGTTTTCAAGCCACACTGAAACACTGAGAACTACAGCTCTAAGCCATCCCCACAGACTCAGTGATAACGAGAACTCTACGACATGAGTGTTATTATTATCCCCATTTTACAAACAAGAAAACTGAGGCACGGTGAGCTTACTTAGGATCATACAGCCCCTAAGAGGAAGGAGTAGGACACAGCCGGAGTGTGGGCTGCTAACCACTATGATCGAGAAAGGGTGTGGTTTTAGCTGCGTATTATTTCCAGCTTTTTGAGGCATGGGCTATAATTATGAGAAAAGTGGGGGAGAAGGACATACAGTGAGATAGACGAAAGAATAAAGAGAAAGATCAAAATGAGGAAGCTATCTCTGACGAAAGATGACTGTTTATCTATGAGGTGAAGTTACCTCCCTAGAAATAGCGAGAAAACAAGCTCATTTAAAATTGCACTGATGTAAAATATAATTTAGATTATTTTTAGAAAAACAGGTAATATAATAATGACAAATGTAAAGGGAAATCCTGGGATGATGAACTGGGGCCAGAGCCAGAGTTCACGGAGAAGGCGCTTTGGCTGAGCCGGGCTCTCTGTGAGCATGCGTCCCTTTTTCTTTAAAGGCAATTTATCAGGACTTATCCAAGCCTGTAGGAGCAATCCCTTAAGACCATCCAATTTCCTTTATTTCTAATTCCATACTTAGCAGAGCAGCCTTCTGATAATTAATTTGGTTTCTCAGGTAAGTCAATCCTGGGAAAGAGACTGGTTGAGTAATCGTGTCTGCTGTAAATGAATAAATTGCTGTGTGGATTTATCAACCCACTTCCCACGAGTTCAGTTTGCAAACACCACTTTTCCTAGGGTTCACTGACATTTGACTGTACACCTGCAATGCTACGTGACCAAAGTGACTAGGGCTGTTGTAAGACTTTGTAACACCGGGCACACCTGCAGCGGTCACCATCCCGAGTGTATATTAGAACACACTCACTTATTCCCAGGGCTGCTGTACTGCACAGCACCAGCTGTGAATGGAACTTCCTGGAATTGTGTGGTAAGTGACCTTACTTTTATTCCATCTTAAATATAATTTATCATATCAAAAATAAAGGGAAAGAATTCTTCTAGAAATCCCTGTTTAGCTCTAAGTTACTTATTTGACTTGCTTTTGGCTGTTGCCAGCAGTGACTACATATGGCAAAGGCTAACTGCCTCAGGATCCGTTCTCCAATTTTTCGCTTTCATTTTCGTAAGAGAGTCCACTGCCCATCCTCCTGAGTTTTGGAAGACACAGAGACACCAGCTGGAGGCTTTTCTGTGCCTCTCCCCACGGCCATGCTTTTAAGCCTGGTCTCTTGGGTATGAGCAGGCATGACATGAGTGAACTTCCAGATCTGGATCCTTAGAGGCCACTTGATTCATTTCACCCTCCTTCCTGCTCGCTTTGAGCTGAACGGGCTAATCGAGGTCAGTGATGCAGACAAGGGTGATGCCTCAGAGGCTGGCAGAGCAATGAGATGGAAGGAACCTGGGCTCCCAGACGGCAGCATCACCGTGCCCCACTCCCTGAACCACCCACCTACTCTCACACTGTCGCCTGAGAGATGTAAATGACTACGTTTTAGAATCGTTTTTGAGGTCTCTCTATTATTATGGAGGCTTGTCCTAGACCCTAACTAACAGCAGAAAATGTAGGGAAGTGAGAGAAGCAATTAATTCATTTAAAAAATATAGTGGTGATTTTGTGATTGCTAAATCAAACAGCATCCTTTCGACTGACACTGTCTGGCCCTGTGCTCCTCTCTGACCTCATTTCCCCTCCCATCACTCTCTCAGCTACTCTTGTGTTGCTGCCGTTTGGTCCCCCAAGTCCCCGACTCCTTGCGATCACATGGGCTGCAGCACGCTAGGCCTCCCTGTCCATCACTCCCCGAGTTCACTCAAACTCATGTCCATCGAGTCGGTGATGCCATCCAGCCATCTCATCCTCTGTCATCCCCTTCTCCTCCTGCCCCCAATCCCTCCCAGCATCAGAGTCTTTTCCATTGAGTCAACTCTTCGCATGAGGTGGCCAAAGTTCTGGAGTTTCAGCTTTAGCATCACTCCTTCCAAAGAAATCCCAGGGTTGATCTCCTTCAGAATGGACTGGTTGAATCTCCTTGCAGTCCAGGGAGTCTCAAGAGTCTTCTCCAACACCACAGTTCAAAAGCATCAGTACTTTGGCGCTCAGCCTTCTTTATGGTCCAGCTCTCACATCCACACACAATTACTCAGCTCCCCTGGGCGCCTTGTTTTTCTCCTTAGGATATTTGTGTTTGCCTTTCCTTCACTGTAAACACCCTGCCTTCATACAGCTTTATGGTGAATCCCGCCATCTCCTCCAGGCCTTTGTGCTCTGCACCCTTCCCTGGTCACCCATTTACAAGGCCGGTTGTGCCCCCTCCCCTACCCGGGCCAGCACGTGCCCTGTTCCTTCCCCACCTCCCCTCTCACTTTTTTAATGGGATTTATGAACATGAGATCCTGTATATCTTATTTCCTTACTGTCTTTCTACTTTCATCACAAGGGGATGTATTTTTGTGTTTTGTTCACTGTAATAACTCTAGCATCCACAACCACATAGAACTTAGCATTACTTAATAAATACTTGTTGAATTAATAAATTAAGCATTTCACTTATTTTTTCATTGTATGTGTAGATTTTAAAATTATTTTTTGATCTCAAAGATTCTAGTGGTCCTTCAAAGGTGTACCAGCCAGAGGCACTGAGTACAGATGCCCAGTGTGTGGATACGTGAATTGATGAGGTGCCTCTTCTCCCAGCTCCCAGCCTGAAGACATAAACCCTCCCCTCTGCTAGCCCAAGGCAGCAGCCGCCACCTGCGCTCTTCTCAAGTACCCTTGAATCCCCTTTGCATACAGTCTCTTTCTGTGCCCTGTGCCCTGAACCCTCACCTCGAGTTTCTGTGAACTCCGCTCTGACTCTGAATTTCTCAGGGGACCACCACAGGCTACAGGGCCTCCCTGTGGCTCAGATGATGAAGGATCTGAGAATGCAGATTCTGCAATGCAGGAGACCAGTGTTCAGTGCCTGGGTTGGGAAGATTCCCCTGGAGAAGGGAAAGGCAACCCACTCCAGTACTCTTGCCTGAAGAATCCCATGTACAGAGGCGCCTGGCGGGCAGGGGGTTGCTACAGTTCATGCAGTTGCAAAAAGCTGGACATGACTGAGTGACTAACACACACACACACACACACACACACACACACACACACACACACACACACGCTATAGGGGCTTCTTTGCCGCATGAAAGAAAACCAGAAGTTCCTGGGGGTTTATACCTCTCCCATCTGGCTCTCAACCAGTGATGGACGGGAGGAGGAGGATGAAAGTCCAGGGTTTTTTGCCACCAGCTGGGCGCAGCTCTGAGGTGTGATTTCCACTCCAGAGTTTCCCACAGGGTCAAGCTGAGGCTCGCCCCTTGCCTGCCTGCTTTCCCCTGTCTCCCCTGCTCCCCCATCTCCCAAGACAATCCTTCTGGGAGCACATGCTCAATAAATCCCATGCATGTGAATCCTCATCTCAGGTTCTGCTTCTGGACAATCTGACCTAAGACGTCAACAGCAGCCTCGCCCCCACACCCACTGTGACTGCGGCTGGGAGCCAACTGCATAATGCTCTGCCCAGTGCGAACGCCCTTCTGCAGGCATGGCCATCCCCAGGCTGATGCCTGAGAGGAGGCAGACACGGCAAGAGGAAGCAAGTGAAGAAAATGACCACTCAATCCTCAGAAGCACCAAGGCGGAAAGACAGTGCCGAAATATTGAGAAATGAGTTCAAGCACAACTCAGCTACACATGTGTTACGTGACTCTAGATGGGACCCCATTTGATACAGTCAAGCTGTCCTGCCCTCCAAGATCAAGTTTGTGTTGAGCTTTTGCTTCTTTCAAAGAAAATGCACCCACTCCCACTTCAGAGCCCTTGTTTCTAGCCTGCTTGTTTGGATGAAAGGCTTACAGCATTTTGGTTTATGATATCTCTGGGGAGGAGTGAATATGTCAGTGCAATTAACTCATCTGATGAGAGAGGTCTTGTTTATTTCCCCTACAAAATAACAGGTGGTAGAAGAGCTCTGATACATTATGGTGATATGAAACGCATTCAGAGTAAATCACACTGAACAAACAAGGAGACAAAAAAATGACTTCAAAGTACATTTTTTGATCGCTTTAATTTTTGAAAGTGAAGAGCTTCATACCAAAATGTCACAAAGCTGCCACCCACCTCCACCCTACTCTTCTAAGAAAGGGTTAACAGTCACTCAAGTTCAACCCACTGAGACTAATAGAAACTTGAAAGTTGTTTTCAAATTATTGTCCAGACAATCGCTTGGTTTCTGAGCACCCTCTTTGGCATGAGAAATGGAAGTCAAATCAGTTTGTATCATCAGTGAAAACAACCATACACAATTCATTTCCCCAAATCCACAGTGACGCTCATTTAATAATCAAGTGAGAGCAGGCCATGTGCTGGGCATTAGGTCAAAAAACAAGCAAGAGAGACTTTGCTCCTGGGAGCTCACATTCTAAAGAAGAATGGTTGTCGCAGAGATATTTCCGGGATTAAAATGGTACAATGTACTCTTCCTCCCTCTGAAAACTTAATGAAATTCCAGACATTGACTTGATTTTGTTTCTTTGTGTTTTTGAAACTGAATGAACTGTGATACTAGAAGCAAGTAGAACAGATAATGTCCTTAGGCCAGAAATGTGGAAGAACCCCTGAAGGTGAGAAGATCTGCTTCTGTTAGCCTGTAGGAACCCTTGAGGAGGAAATGGTGTAAGGGAGCCGGGGGAAGTGGGGGAAGAATGAGCAAGACAAACGGAGAGGGAAAGCGGCTGTGTGGGGAGAGCTGGAGGAGAAAGGAAGAGCAAGGGCTGGGAGAAGGGGAGCGTGGGGAGGGAGAAGGGGAGCGTGGGGAGAGGGAAGACAGGCAGCTGAAAAAGAGGATGCGACAACTTCTTCGACAGCTGGAGCAGCAACACAACTCTAGCAGAACCGTCCGGGTCAGGAGCAAAGCGGCCTTGAATACACGGCACAGCGGCTCAGGAAATGCCCCAAACTGCGCAGCTTGCCGAGCGTGGGCATTACCTTGAGGTACTGCGAAGTGCAGATTCTGACTGGCCAGGTCTAGCGTGAGACCTGGAATTGTGCTTTTCTTACAGCTTCCTAGGTGATGCTAATGCTCCCAGTGACACTGATGCTACTCGTCAGTGGACCACACTTTGAGCAGGAAGGCTTATAAAAGTGCCTCATTCATTTCCTTCTCCTCCTCACATTTTTTTTCATCCTCAGCTGTTCATAACAGCTGCAGTCTTAATTATTCAATGGAAAGATGATATATAAAGAAATCAAAAGATGGGTAGTATTTAGTAAGTAACTGATAATACAAAAATATAAAATTGAATTAGATAGATTTTTATTTAAAATAACAGTGGATACAAGCTAGAAGATGGCACTTCAGGAAATATTTATATTTTCTTTGTAATATTTGTCTTTTTAACTTCTCAGTAATAAACATTCATTATGCTCTGATGAGAAAATATAATATTATAAAGAACCCTCCCAGCATGGTGATACTAGAGGAATCTTAGTTATTAACTCGAAGCACAACTTGTAAATCTCAATAGTCAGGAGGATTTTTCTTCTTCTTTGAGGGGAGTCCCTCCAGCTGACTTTGGATGCAATTACTCCTCGTTTTGAGAGACATCAGTCTATGTGTTGCCTCTTTTCTCTTCTCACTTCCCTCTATCCATCCCCTCTCATCAAAGTTTTAACTTGGCCAAAGTCTCCGCCATCTGAAAAATATTTCTCTTGGTCTTACGTTTGTCTGTGTAGCCCTGTTTTTCACCCATACTGAGTATTATTACATGCACTTAAAATGTTTATTATTTTAAAACATGTATCTTCTTCATAAATGGATTTCTATTAATTCAGTTACTTATATACATATCTCTTTTATTTACTGCATGTAGTTTTTTTCAAACTTTGACTTTCATTAGTGGATTGGATTTACTTGTTTTCAACTTTTCTCTGGGCAGTTTCACAGTTATGTATCTTATTTGTGTTTTCTGATGTTTTTCTTTAAATCTTAACTCACTGTGCCTGGGCCCTGGTTGCAGAACAGGTTAGCTGCGGGGCTGGATTTCATCTAGATCCTGTATTCTGTCTTCTAAATCCTTAGTGGCAATATCCTTATGGCCAAGAAAAGATGATTCAAAAAGGAGAATTCTTTATAAGCCAGGTGATGTTCCAGGCCTGAGTCAGCTGGATTATTTTTACTGAATATTAAAGAAAAGACCATAAGCCTTCAAATCCTTGAGCCAGTTTCACTGGCAGGTATCACTAGTGATAAAAATTGGGGGCAAATGCTCACTGTCACAGCATCTAATAATAGAGACAGCAGTCCATGATGCTCTCAGTGCAGACAGACACTGGGCCACACTTCTCACAGGAAGTGCGTGATCACTGAGGGCAACATATGAACCAGTTTTATGCCTGGCCCTGAGTAAGGTCATTTACCCACCAAAACAGCTCTGATAATTATTAACCCATTTGCTTTAATAACTCGGTAAAGAATCGGCCTGCAATGCGGGAGACCTGGGTTCTATCCCCGGGGTCAAGAAGATCCTCCAGAGAAGGGAGGGAATGGCTATCCACTCCAGTATTCTCACCTTAAAAACCCCAAAGACAGAGGAGCCTAATGGGCTACAGTCCATGGGGTCGCAAAGAGTCAGACACGGCTGAGTGGCTAATACCTTCACCACAATAGTAACAGTAGTGGTAGGCAGCTAAACAGATGGACACTAGAACTTTCAGAGGCTAAGCAGACCCCTTAAACTGACAAACAGTAAGTCAACACTGATGCACAGCATCACATGGAACCAAGATCTTAAGGGTCCATTCAGGCCGAGACTCAATATTCAGATCACTCAGAGGCCAGATGTTCAAACTGGGCAGGTCAGTAAACCTGCCTGAGTAAGATTCAGTACTATTAGTTACAGCAAGCCTCAGCTCTACTAAATCCCTTATGGAGCACACCGTTCCTGGGAGCAAGGAAAGGAAGCATAATACAGACAGGAAGCGCAGGGGTGCACTCGTCAACCAGAGAACTGGGACTTGGTTAGAATAAAGACCTCTTTTGCTGCTCAGAAAGTGAAAAGGGATTAAAAATCAGAATGTCCAAATTTCCCACTTCTAAAGAACCCTGTCCGTGCTGGGACCACACTTCGATGGGAAGAGCAAGCTATGCTGGCTTAGGTTCGTCACTGTAGATTCCCGCTTGGCACCGTCCCCTCTGCTTTCTGTCTTCTTACAACTGCCTGATTCGCCCGCTTTCAGCACCTTCCTGGCACCAGGAGGTATTTGAATTTGCAATTCAGGCCATAAACAAGAGACATCAGGTCCCAGTTCAGGATGGGCTGGCGTGAGGTTCCTCTAAACCCAAGCTCACAGAACCAAGGTCCTCGGTGCAAAATGGGCATGTCATATAATCAGAATGTGGCACATTTATCATTTCATTTGAAAGGAGTGACTACTGGATTTACATTTCCCATGTAAAACAATAATACAATTTCCAGCTGATAAGCAAATAAATAAGAGAAAACAGCTTTGTAATTATTTTGACAGTGGCTGGACTCAGAGAAAAGCCCGTCAAATTCCATTTCATGAGAAG
>SJYC01110940.1:0-17753 GCA_006408675.1 Madoqua kirkii | reverse complement strand
AGGAGAAGGGGAGCGTGGGGAGGGAGAAGGGGAGCGTGGGGAGAGGGAGAAGGGGAGAGTGGGGAAGGAGAAGGGGAGCGTGGGGAGGGAGAAGGGGAGCGTGGGGAGAGGGAAGACAGGCAGCTGAAAAAGAGGATGCGACAACTTCTTCGACAGCTGGAGCAGCAACACAACTCTAGCAGAACCGTCCGGGTCAGGAGCAAAGCGGCCTTGAATACACGGCACAGCGGCTCAGGAAATGCCCCAAACTGCGCAGCTTGCCGAGCGTGGGCATTACCTTGAGGTACTGCGAAGTGCAGATTCTGACTGGCCAGGTCTAGCGTGAGACCTGGAATTGTGCTTTTCTTACAGCTTCCTAGGTGATGCTAATGCTCCCAGTGACACTGATGCTACTCGTCAGTGGACCACACTTTGAGCAGGAAGGCTTATAAAAGTGCCTCATTCATTTCCTTCTCCTCCTCACATTTTTTTTCATCCTCAGCTGTTCATAACAGCTGCAGTCTTAATTATTCAATGGAAAGATGATATATAAAGAAATCAAAAGATGGGTAGTATTTAGTAAGTAACTGATAATACAAAAATATAAAATTGAATTAGATAGATTTTTATTTAAAATAACAGTGGATACAAGCTAGAAGATGGCACTTCAGGAAATATTTATATTTTCTTTGTAATATTTGTCTTTTTAACTTCTCAGTAATAAACATTCATTATGCTCTGATGAGAAAATATAATATTATAAAGAACCCTCCCAGCATGGTGATACTAGAGGAATCTTAGTTATTAACTCGAAGCACAACTTGTAAATCTCAATAGTCAGGAGGATTTTTCTTCTTCTTTGAGGGGAGTCCCTCCAGCTGACTTTGGATGCAATTACTCCTCGTTTTGAGAGACATCAGTCTATGTGTTGCCTCTTTTCTCTTCTCACTTCCCTCTATCCACCCCTCTCATCAAAGTTTTAACTTGGCCAAAGTCTCCGCCATCTGAAAAATATTTCTCTTGGTCTTACGTTTGTCTGTGTAGCCCTGTTTTTCACCCATACTGAGTATTATTACATGCACTTAAAATGTTTATTATTTTAAAACATGTATCTTCTTCATAAATGGATTTCTATTAATTCAGTTACTTATATACATATCTCTTTTATTTACTGCATGTAGTTTTTTTCAAACTTTGACTTTCATTAGTGGATTGGATTTACTTGTTTTCAACTTTTCTCTGGGCAGTTTCACAGTTATGTATCTTATTTGTGTTTTCTGATGTTTTTCTTTAAATCTTAACTCACTGTGCCTGGGCCCTGGTTGCAGAACAGGTTAGCTGCGGGGCTGGATTTCATCTAGATCCTGTATTCTGTCTTCTAAATCCTTAGTGGCAATATCCTTATGGCCAAGAAAAGATGATTCAAAAAGGAGAATTCTTTATAAGCCAGGTGATGTTCCAGGCCTGAGTCAGCTGGATTATTTTTACTGAATATTAAAGAAAAGACCATAAGCCTTCAAATCCTTGAGCCAGTTTCACTGGCAGGTATCACTAGTGATAAAAATTGGGGGCAAATGCTCACTGTCACAGCATCTAATAATAGAGACAGCAGTCCATGATGCTCTCAGTGCAGACAGACACTGGGCCACACTTCTCACAGGAAGTGCGTGATCACTGAGGGCAACATATGAACCAGTTTTATGCCTGGCCCTGAGTAAGGTCATTTACCCACCAAAACAGCTCTGATAATTATTAACCCATTTGCTTTAATAACTCGGTAAAGAATCGGCCTGCAATGCGGGAGACCTGGGTTCTATCCCCGGGGTCAAGAAGATCCTCCAGAGAAGGGAGGGAATGGCTATCCACTCCAGTATTCTCACCTTAAAAACCCCAAAGACAGAGGAGCCTAATGGGCTACAGTCCATGGGGTCGCAAAGAGTCAGACACGGCTGAGTGGCTAATACCTTCACCACAATAGTAACAGAGTGGTAGGCAGCTAAACAGATGGACACTAGAACTTTCAGAGGCTAAGCAGACCCCTTAAACTGACAAACAGTAAGTCAACACTGATGCACAGCATCACATGGAACCAAGATCTTAAGGGTCCATTCAGGCCGAGACTCAATATTCAGATCACTCAGAGGCCAGATGTTCAAACTGGGCAGGTCAGTAAACCTGCCTGAGTAAGATTCAGTACTATTAGTTACAGCAAGCCTCAGCTCTACTAAATCCCTTATGGAGCACACCGTTCCTGGGAGCAAGGAAAGGAAGCATAATACAGACAGGAAGCGCAGGGGTGCACTCGTCAACCAGAGAACTGGGACTTGGTTAGAATAAAGACCTCTTTTGCTGCTCAGAAAGTGAAAAGGGATTAAAAATCAGAATGTCCAAATTTCCCACTTCTAAAGAACCCTGTCCGTGCTGGGACCACACTTCGATGGGAAGAGCAAGCTATGCTGGCTTAGGTTCGTCACTGTAGATTCCCGCTTGGCACCGTCCCCTCTGCTTTCTGTCTTCTTACAACTGCCTGATTCGCCCGCTTTCAGCACCTTCCTGGCACCAGGAGGTATTTGAATTTGCAATTCAGGCCATAAACAAGAGACATCAGGTCCCAGTTCAGGATGGGCTGGCGTGAGGTTCCTCTAAACCCAAGCTCACAGAACCAAGGTCCTCGGTGCAAAATGGGCATGTCATATAATCAGAATGTGGCACATTTATCATTTCATTTGAAAGGAGTGACTACTGGATTTACATTTCCCATGTAAAACAATAATACAATTTCCAGCTGATAAGCAAATAAATAAGAGAAAACAGCTTTGTAATTATTTTGACAGTGGCTGGACTCAGAGAAAAGCCCGTCAAATTCCATTTCATGAGAAGGTGCTAAGCAGAACTGAGCAAACATTTCACCCGAGTCTAGTCCACGCGTGCTGCCCTGAAGATGACTCCTGTAATGAGCGTCCGCCGCTCGCAAATGGCCACCATGTGAAGGCTCTGCTGAGGATGCGGAGACGTGGGTGATACATGTGAAAATAAAATTAATCTATATGAAGATGAAGATCAGCGGTCTATCACAGGCGAGCCGCTTGACGATAATGAAACGGGGAACAGGCAGGACTCAGAAACTCAGGAAAGTGCAGGAACTGTCAGTGATAATTGTGAATTAGTAACTACTGCTAGAAATGGGGAGACGAGAGTAGGCAGAGGAAGAAATGCTGTCAGGAAGCAACCCCACCCATTGCTACCTCCCTGGTCCAAGCCACCAACCTCTGTCCCCTGAGTTATAACAGTGAACTTGCTGCGTCTTCCCTACAGCACGTTATACTCACACAGGCAGGATGATCCTGTTACAACACAGTCCACATTGAGGCACCCTCTCACCAGAACCTTCTGCTGGCGCTCACGCCACATCCCCATGTGACCTAAGAAACTCGGATGACTGGGTCCCATGACCCGTCTCCCCATCACGTAATCCAGGCACAGCAATCGGTCACGCAGTTTCTGGAACATGAGCCGCAGCCCCTTCTCAGAGCAGAGCCCTGACATGTGCTGTCCCGCCCCTGGACTTTGCTCCTGCCGGCCCACCTCAGAACCTGCCCCTCGCTTCCTCCCTGTCTTTCCTTAAGGGCACTTGCCAGTGCAGCCCCCTCTGGCCAACCTGTCTGAAATTACAACCTGCCTCCCATCCACAATACCCCACTTTTTCCCTCCATCACTTTGTTCTTAGGTTATATGTCTCTCAGACACAAATATTTTAACCAAGTAGCTAGTTTGTTGTCTGCCTCACTGGTTAGACTTCAGACTCCAGGAGGTCAGGAAGTTTTGTCTATTTTGTTATATTCCAAGTACCACATTAGTGTTTGGGATATAGTAGGTGCTCAATAAAAATTAGTAGGCTATGTGACTATAATTCAGAGATAAGCAAGGAAGGAATGGTGATAACAACACAATAAAAGGATTTATTAAACTTATCATCTGGAAGTATTTCCAAATAAAGTCTCTCTCCCCTTCCAAGAGGATTTGTGAAGTGGTGAAATAACACCAATCTCCTCCCAAGAGAACAGATGAAACAGAGGTTATACAAGCATGCGAGCAAAGAAGCAGGATGAGAACTGGGGAGACCTGGCCACCCTCACCCTCTTCTGCTATGAGGCAGTTATGTGATGAATTCTAGCCCAAAATCACCAATCTCTTTTGCCCCTCCTTCTTAATCAAGAATCAAAATGGACTGGTTTGTAATTCCACTGCATAGACATTTACTTACTGAATTGAGTTTGAAAGGACCTTAAAGCTTTGATGTGGCAGAAAGGAAACCTTGTTAAGTTACTTAGTCTTGGGAGGAGTTACTCTTCCACTCATTTGTAAAGATCACTGACAAATGCTGGGTGTCAATCTGTGCCGTGTTTGCACACGTCTTCTATAAAATCCATTCGTGGTAATCTGGCAATATGTCATGCCTTTCTGTAAAACTATAGCAAAAACAGGGGTTAAAAACTAGAAAAGACTGCATCTGTAAGATGTCCATGCTCAAAATGTATTATCTGCATCTGAGCGAGGCCTCCTCCTCTAGCTGGGGAATGATTCCCTAACAGAATAGATCCCTCTGTCAAGAGAGGGTCGTGGACCAGAGATGGGGGCACCACGTGAGCTGGAACATCCCAGCCAGCCATGCTTCTAAACTGGTAAGCACACTTTTCATTATCCTTTCTTGTTCCGTCAACTCAGAGGAGACATCTTACAGTTTCAGGGAGCCCTCCTGATACATCAGGACTGTGACCACACACACTAAGTTTGCAGGGCCAGATCTGCAGATCTTTGATGGTAAAGTGATGCCTCTGCTTTTTAATATGCTGTCTAGGTTTGTCATAGCTTTTCTTCCAAGTCTTTTAATTTCACGGCTCCAGTAACTGTCCACAGTGATTTTAGAGCCAAAGCAAATGAAATCTTCCACTGTTTCCACTTTCTTCCCATCTATTTGCCATAACGCGATGGGGCCAGATTCCACGGTCTTAGTTTTCTGAGGGCTGACTTTTAAGTCGGCTTTTTCCCTTCCTCTTTTACCCTTATTAAGAGGTTCTGTAGTTCCTCTTTGCTTTCTGCCATTAGAATGGTATCATCTGCATATCTGAGGTTACTGACTTCTCCTGGTGATCTCGATTCCAGCTTGTGATTCATCCAGCCCAGCATTTCGCACGATGTATTCTGCATATAGTCTGATCGTGATGCTGAATAACTAACTGTCTTTTTTTTTAATGCACTGTGTAAAGTTAGTCTACTCTGAAGCCATTTTGGTAAACTACCTCAACAGTGTGAAGTGAGAATTCCTTCAGGGTGATGCCAGGCTCTATTTGAAATTTATTTACAACCTGCTTTGGTGGAGAAGCTATTGTCTTCAGAACCTTGGTGTAGTTAAACTGACAGTTACTGTGTTGTGACCTGGAGTTCACCATTAGGAGAGTCACCTATGCAAAGTCATGGAAGTTTTTTTGGGTTATTAATGATTGTTGACACATCCTATGCAATATATCTAAATTGAATTATGGTACTAGATAAAGTTATAGATGGGAATTAAGCTTGGGTATCATCCATTGTTATATGTGATCAATAAAAGACTTAATACCCTCAAAAAAAAGTAATCATGACAGTCAATTTAAAAAAAACTATTAATTTTTTTAAAGTAGAATTATAAAAAAATGATACACTATTAAAACACAAATCAAAAGACAGCTGGCAGCTATATTAACATTAGACAAAATAGACTTCAGAAGAAGAAATATTAAATGGTATAAGAGGGACATTATGTGAACAATGGGTAAATTAAGAAAACAATCTTAATTGTATGTACACCTAACAAAAAGTTTGAAAACACGTGAAGCAAAAGTTGACAGAATTGAATAGAAACAGACAGGATTCACAACTGTAGTTAAACGTCAACACACTTCAGTAATTAATAGAACAAATAAAATAGGTTAGAATATAGAAAATGTAAACAACACTATCAAACAACTTAGCCTCAGTTCAGTCGCTCAGTCGTGTCCGACTCTGCAACCCCATGAATCACAGCACGCCAGGCCTCCCTGTCCATCACCAACTCCCGGAGTTCACTCAGACTCACGTCCATTGAGTCAGTGATGCCATCCAGCCATCTCATCCTCTGTTGTCCCCTCCTCCTCCTGCCCCCAATCCCTCCCAGCATCAGTGTCTTTTCCAATGAGTCAACTCTTCACATGAGGTGGCCAAAGTACTGGAGTTTCAGCTTTAGCATCATTGGAAGGAACTTAGCCTACTTGCTGTTTATAGTACACTCAGCCTAACAACAAAATATACATTCTTTTCAAGCCCACACGAAACGTTCACCAAGTACACCATAATTCTCTGCCATAAAACTTGGGAGTCGTTTAAATTTTGGTGTTTCCTACTTCATACAGGACGGACAAAAGGAGATTCTCGAAATATCAAAGACCAGAATGTAAATCTAGAAATTAGGTAAAACTCAAATACAAATACGTACCATAATCTTTCACAAGATTAAAGTAAGAAAATGTCCACCGGTTGGTCAAAAGGGTCGTGGTGAACAATTTCTCTAACAGAAAAGAGGTAACGTATAAAAACGGAGGAAACAGTTTCTATTCCACAGGTATCCATATACGTAAATAGAGACTTGGAAGATAAGACATAGTGACTAGATATAAAGATAGAAACACGGTCATGGTATGACAGAACTACTAACGTCAAAACACCATATCAGACTTCAGTCCTTCCATGTAAGGAGATCAAGGTAAGAAGAAAGAGTTCTACCGAAACCTATAGACTCCTTTTTGTGTTTCCATACACATTGTGACATTATTTGTTCTAGTTCTTGGAAAAATACTGTAGGTAGTTTGATAGGGATTGTGTTGACTCTATAGGCTGCATTTTCACTATACTGATTCTTTCAATCTACGAACATGGTATATTTCTCCTATGTTATCTTTGATTTCTTTCATCTGTGTTCCATAGTTTTCTATATACAAGTCTTTTGTTTCTTAGGTAAACTTATTCAATGTTATTGTATAGGAATGCAAGGGATTTCTGTGTATTAATTTCATATCCTGAAACTTGACTGTATTCATTGATTAGCTCAAGTACTTTTCTGGCAGTATCTTTAGGGTTTTCTATGTAGAGTATCGTGTCATCTGCAAACAGTGACAGTTTTACATCTTCTTTTCCAATCTGTTCAACTTATTTCTTTTTCTTCTCTACATATAAGTTAAATAAGCAGGGTGACAATATGCAGTCTTGATGCATTTCTTTTCCAATCTGGAACCAGTCTGAAGTTCCATCTCCAGTTCTAACTGTTGCTTCTTGATCTCCACACAGATTTCTCAGGAAGCAGGTGAGATGGTCTGATATTCCTATCTCTTAGAATTTTCCACAGTTTGTTGTGATCTACACAATCAAAGTTTTTAGCATAGTCAATGAAGAGAAGCAGATGTTTTTCTGGAATCCCCTTGCTTTTTCTCTGATCCAATGGATGATGGCAATTTGATCTCTGGTTCCTCTGCCTTTCCAAAACTCAGTTTGAACATCTGGAAGTTCTCAGTTCACATACTGTTGAAGCCTAGCTTGAAGGATTTGGGGCATTATCTTGCTAGCATATGACATGAGCCCAATTGCATGGTAGTTTGAACATTCTGTGGCATAGTCGTTCTTTGGAATCGGAATGAAATTTCAAATTGTCTGGAATTCCAATACTGTGGCCACTGCTGAGTTTTCCAAACTTGTTGGCATATTGTTCAGTTCAGTTGCTCAGTCATGTCCAACACTTTGTGACCCCATGAACCACAGCATGCCAGGCCTCTCTGTCCATCACCAACTCCTGAAGTTTGACTGTGTGGATCACAATAAACTGTGGAAAATTCTGAAAGAGATGGGAATACCAGACCACCTGACCTGCCTCTTGAGAAATCTGTATGCAGGTCAGGAAGCAACAGTTAGAACTGGACATGGGACAACAGGCTGGTTCCAAATAGGAAAAGGAGTATGTCAAGGCTGTATATTGTCACCTTGCTTATTTAACTTCTCTGCAGAATCCATCATGAGAAACGCTGGGCTGGAAGAAACACAAGCTGGAATCAAGATTGCTGGGAGAAATATCAATAACTTCTGATATGCAGATGACACCACCCTTATGGCAGTAAGTAAAGAGGAGCTGAAGGGCCTGTTGATGAAGATGAAAGAGGAGAGTGAAAAAGTTGACTTAAAGCTTAACATTCAGAAAACAAAGATCATGGCATCTGATTCCATCACTTCATGGGAAATAGATGGGGAAACAGTGGAAACAGTGTCAGATTTTATTTTGGGGGGCTCCAAAATCACTGCAGATGGTGACTGCAGCCATGAAATTAAAAGATGCTTACTCATTTGGAAGAAAAGTTATGAGCAACCTAGATAGTATATTCAAAAGCAGATATATTACTTTGCCAACTAAGGTCCATCTAGTCAAGCCTATGGTTTTTCCTGTGTTCATGTATTTATGTGAGATTTGGACTGTGAAGAAGGCTGAGTGCTGACGAATTGATGCTTTTGAACTGTGATGTTGGAGAAGACTCTTGAGAGTCCCTTGGACTGCAAGGAGATCCAACCAGTCCATTCTGAAGATCAGCCCTGGGATTTCTTCTGAAGGAATGATGCTAAAGCTAAAACTTTAGTACTTTGGCCACCTCATGCAAAGAGTTGACTCATTGGAAAAGTCTCTGATGCTGGGAGGGATTGGGGGCAGGAGGAGAAGGGGACGACCGAGGATGAGATGGCTGGATGGACAGACTCGATGGACATGAGTCTGAGTGGACTCTGAGAGATGGTAATGAACAGGGAGGCCTGGCGTACTGCGATTCATGGGGTCGCAAAGAGTCGGACAAGACTGAGCGACTGAACTGAAACTGAACTGATTATTGTGTTTCTTTCCTCAAAGGGTAGCTGTGAGCATTGAATGCCATGGGCACAGGTAAATGCTAAAAACTTCAAAACACTAGACAGATGCAGTTAGACATTCTTGGATTTTGGTTATAAAACAACTGCTGCCAACAGAGATTAAAAAACCTCTTTATTTCAATTAATCAATAGTTGTTATCTTCCATGTTTCCACCATTGGTCAATTACAATTTTATGAGGGGTAAAATAGTTACTTTGGAAATAATTTTATATTTAATTGATAAATATAGCCAGAGAGTGAAACTTCTATGAGCAAATGCTTATAAGAATGCTGCAATATTTTTATGTTAACATCTAAGTTTTGCTCAGAATGTAATTGGATTTTTAAGTTACTGTTTTACCTTACCTAAAATTTAGATTTATAACATTTAGTTCATTCACACACACACACACACACACACACACACACACACACACACACCTCTGTATTATCATCTCTTGGTGAAGTAATTTAATTTATTCAAGTATTGTGTCCTTAGCACAGAAAATAATAAATAATTATAACATATTATTGACCTGGTCATATGATTTCAGAAGGCAAAGATTGATGTTTGTTCTGTAGTCCCCACCATAACAGAAGAAATTCTTCACTTTACAGGTATAATGCCTATTAAAAATAATGAATTAAGAGACATTGTTTTCAGGGGGAAATATTAAGATTGCACTCATGTAGGAGCTGTTACTTTTCGAGAAGTAGATGTGGTGGATTTTAAAAAACTTCAGTTCCTGGAAATCATGCACCTGAAGTGAAACCTCTGTCACTGAGCAACAAATGGTGGGCTCATGTGCCTTAATGCATGTTATTTCTATTCTGTTAGAAAACAGAATAAAGTCTATGAAAAGTGCTCCCTAAAAGATCTAAGCTGTAGTATATCTAGGATGTCAACTATAGCCAATAAAGTTGGTTATAAACAGGGACAGAGACAGACACTGTCAGAATCAAATTTGATGTAAAAGTGATAGGAAATACTTTCTTTCCAAAATTACACAGTTGATAGCTCATTAAAATGTGCATTTTAATATACTGTCTCATACTCTTTTTAAAATTCCTCTTTCGCTTGATGAAGAATTCCACTGAATGGATGCATAATTTGGTATCAAAATTTATAATTTGCAAATGCTTGTCTTTAATCAATCACAGAGTATTTCTAAAACTGCTCTGGAACCTGGCAAGCATGAAGTGGATAGAACTGTTGGATCAGCCTGGACATAATGAAGACTCTGTATAAAGTGGAATTTTTGATAACTGAAAGAAAATCAGCATACTGAAAAAGATCAAGCATGACCATATCTATTAAAAGTAATGTTTGTATCAATACTTTAGAAAATTTTATATTGGGATTTAGAGGCAGTATCTGAAATTGTAATATTATTGAACATAAAAGACAAAATATGATAACAAAATTATCTATAGATTAAAGGTAAATAATTTGTTGTTTCACTTTCTATATTTTCATTTTCAAGATTTTTCACTAGCTGAAAACCAAAGTCATGTGTTAAAAAATCTTACTGCATATAAAAATAGATTTATAGCTTTTCTCCATAAAACACATTTTAAAATCCCAAGGTGGAGTGATTAGAGAGAGCTTCTCACTGGATTGCTGTAAATTATCACACCTGTTTACAAAGGATTAGGACAAGCAGACTTCAACAGAATTCAAGAACTCATTAAAAACAAAACAAAACAAACAAACAAACAAAAAAAAAAACTTGCACTGTACCAGCAGAAATTACTTAATAGAAGAAAAGCATCAGTCATTTTCAGGCAGTCATCAATTGATTTTTAATATAAATTTATTTATTTTAATTGAAGGTTAATTATTTTACAATATTTTATTGGTTTTGCCATACATCAACATGAATCCACCAGTTATTTTTAACAGTTAAACTGACAAATCGGAAGTGGAAAATTTATCACAATCACATAGGCAGTGTCATTGCAATATATACAACATCTGACACTAATGATAGCCAATTCAGTATTCTACAAAGGGAAGCAGTGGTCCATTCAATATTACAATGCTAGCAATAGCTACTATAAGTTGTTTGTTTGTTTGTTTTTTACTTTAGATGTAAACAATCATGTGTGAAATAAACACATTTTGAGTCAAAGATAAGCAAATATTTATATTATTTATGTGACTTTTTAGCAAGAGCACACCTTTTACTTTTAAGAAATGATTTTATTTCTTTTAATATTCCTTTTGGAGTCTTAATAAAACATGTAGAGAAAATTGTGTTTCTTTTCTTTCTAAATATGGCAACAAAAGTGTACAATACTCAATTATAACCTGTCACTCCGGCTTGAAAATAAAAGTTGCTTCATATCTGTATTCAAGTACATCTGTCTGAAGGAAATCATAATACTTTGGAGTTTCTTTAAGATTAAAAACAACCATCCGTCTTTCATTTTCTAGATTATGAAACATTTATTCAATATCTTCTATTTGCTATAAGATGGGCCTATAATATGACTAGATCATGGGCTGCACTGACAAGAAAGAAAAATCAATAAATCAGTAGAAAGAGTAAAGGAAGTAATTTACGGAGAAATAAGGGGAAAAGGGGAAGATCTCATTCTAAAAAAAAAAAATGAGTAGCAACAGAGAATTGTGTATGTGTATGACTTCATAATGTAACCACTGGAGCTACTAGATTAGAGCTTTTGAGTTGATATAGAGAAATATTGAAAAATAAGTTTATAAAACTAGGTTAAAGACAACTGTATAAATACTCAAATGCTAGGGAAAAAAATCAGACTGGGTTTAACTACATTAGTAAAATAGAAAAGAAGAAAAAAAATTTTTTGAATAAAGAATTGCTATGCCAAACAACAGCCAAACTAACAACAGCTAAAATTAATTGACTGTTTATTAAGAGTCTACAATTTTATTAAGTAGTTAACATGGACTTCTTGGTGTCTCAGATGGTAAAGAATTTGCCTGCAATGCAGGAGATCTAGGTTTTTTACCTGGGGCAGGAAAATCTCCTGGAGAAGGGAATGGCTACTCTCTTCAGTATTCCTCCCTGGAAAATCCAATGGACAAAGAAGCTTGGTAGGCTACAGTCCATGGAGTCCCCAAGAGTCTGACATGACTGAGTGACTAATAACAACAAAATAGCATGGACTATTTTATTTAATTCAAAAGAAACCTACGAGATGAGTATTGATAATGATCAAATGTTCCAGATCAACAATTACAATTTGAAGAGCTTAAACAGTATCTTAAAAGTCAAAAAGGCACGGAGTTGTAGACATGGCCTTGGAAAAAAGGGTGCTTAAGTCTAATGTCTATAGTCTATTAACCACTTCTAGGCTTCATTTCAGAGAAAGAAATGGTAACTCACTGCAATGTTCTTGCCTAGAAAATCCCAGTGACAGGGGAACCTGGTGTGCTGCTGGCTATGGGGTCGCATAGAATTGGACACGACTGAAATGATTTAGCAGCAGCAGCAGCAGGAGACTACATTTCTGATCTCATTCATTATACACAGCAAGCAGGAAACTGTGCTAAATTTTCTTCATTTTGTAGACGAAGTAACGAAAGATTAGATAGCTAAATTTGTAATTCAGTGTTCTAAAATCTAATGATCAATTTTACATATTTTCCAAGTCCATCTCACTGATATTTAATAAAAATGAAATTATAGAGCCTTTTGAGAAAGGAAATCATATATTTTTTTAAATATATACACATGAAAATCACATTTTTGGTTGCACTATGCAAAATTACTTGGACAGGATATAATATATTTATCATAACTCCTCAATTATATTTCACAATGAGTTCAGCTTCTTGACAGCACTCCATTTACAAAAGCTGGCTCATTTATAGTTGTAAATTTTATTTAAAAATAAATAAAAATAATATATGAGGTGGAGTGGATCGCACTGATGAAAATTGAACTGTATTCCTAATTATATCAACTTGATATTTAAAATGACATGTATGTACCTGAAGGCCCTTGCTTAAGGTCCCTGAGGTCCCTGGAAAGTTACCTGCTTCACCATAAAGAGAGAAGAATTTTAGAGATTAAGAAAACAAATCTAACAAAACAAAACAGAAACATAAAAACAAGAGCACAGGAGAAAAATATTGACACTTGTGATTGTGGTACTACTGGAAAAGTTCTGTTTCATTATTATTATTGGCTCACAGAAAGCTGTAAAACTGAAAAAAAAATGAAGGAAAAGGTATGCAAAGATCTTGAAGAGTAAATAAAATAACAGAATTCAAAAGCAACAGTGCACTAACATACAAATATACATATATGTGAGTGCATTTCTGTGTGCTTGTCTCTATGCTTAGTTGGTCAGTCATGTCTAACTCTTTGAAAGCCCATTGACTGTAGTATACTAGGTTTCTCTGTCCATTGGACTTTTCAGGCACGAATATGGGAGTGGGTAGCCAGTCCCTTCTCCAGGGAATCTTCCCACCCAGGTATCAAACCTGGGTCTCCTTCATTGCAGCCAGATTCTTTACCATCTGAGCCACCAGGGAACTGACTGTGGCTCAGATCATGAACTCCTTATTGCCAAATTCAGACATAAGATGTAGAGGGTAGGGAAAACCAGTTGTTCATTCAGGTATGATCTGAATCAAATCCTTTAGGATTATACAGTGGAAGTGGCGAATAGATTCAAGGGATTAGATCCCAGAGACCACCTGAAGAACTATGGACAGAGGTTCATGGCACTGTACAGGAGGCAGTGATCAAGACCATCCCCAAGAAAAGAAAATGCAAAAGGGCAAAATGGTTGTCTGAGGAGGCCATACAGATAGCTAAGAAGAGAAGCCAAAGGAAAAATAAAAGGAAAGATAAACCCATTTGAATGCAGAGTTCCAAAGAATAGAAAGGAGAGCTAAGAAAGCCTTCCTCGGTGATTAATGCAAAGAAACACACGAAAACAATAGAATGGAAAAGACAAGAGATGTCTTGAAGAAAATTATAGATATCAAATGAAAATTTCACGCAAAAATGGACAGCATAAAGGACAGAAATTGCATGGAGCTAAACAATATGCCAGCAAATTTGGAAAACTCAACAGTGGCCACAGGACAGGAAAAGGTAGATTTTTGTTCCAATCTCAAAGAAAGGCAATGCCGAAGAATGCTCAAATTACCACACAATTGCACTCATCTCACACACTAGTAAAGTAGCTCAAAATTCTCCAAGCCAGGCTTCAGCAATACGTGAATCGTGAGCTTCTAGATGTTCAAGTTGGTTTTAGAAAAGACAGAGGAACCAGAGATTAAATTGCCAACATCCACTGGATCGTGGAAAAGGTAGAAGAGTTCCAGAAAAACATCTATTTCTGCTTTACTGATTATGCCAAAGCCTTTGAGTGTATGGATCACAATAAACTGTGGAAAATTCTGAAAGAGATGGGAATACCAGAGCACCTGACATGCCTCTTGAGAAATCTGTATGCAGGTCAGGAAGCAACAGTTAGTACTGGACATGGAACAACAGACTGGTTCCAAGTAGGAAAAGTAGTACGTCAAGGCTGTGTATTGTCACCTTGCTTATTTAACTTCTATGCAGAGTACATCATGAGAAACGCTGGGCTGGAAGAAACACAAGCTGGAATCAAGATTGCTGGGAGAAATATCAATAACCTCAGATATGCAGATGACACCACCCTTATATCAGAAAGTGAAGAGAGTGAAACCCTCTTGATGAGAGTGAAAGAGTAAACTGAAACAGTTGGCTTAAAGGTCAGCATTCAGAAAATGAAGATCATGGCATCTGGTCCCATTACTTCATGAGAAACAGATGGGGAAACAGTGGAAACAGTGTCAGACTTTATTTTTTCAGATTTCAATATCACTGCAGATGGTGATTGCAGCCATGAAATTAAACAATGCTTACTCCTTGGAAGAAAAGTTATGACTAACCTAGATAGCATATTGAAAAGCAGAGACATTACTTTCCCAACAAAGGTCCACCTAGTCAAGGCTATGGTTTTCTAGTGGTCATGTATGGATGTGAGAATTGGACTCTGAAAAAAGCTTATCGCCAAAGATCTGATGCTTTTGAACTGTGCTGTTGGAGAAGACTCTTGAGAGTCCCTTGGACTGCAAGGACATCCAACCAGTCAATTCTTAAGGAGATCAGCCCTGGGTGTTCTTTGGAAGGAATGATGCTAAAGCTAAAACTCCAGTACATTGGTAGCTTCATGCGAAAGGCTGACTCACTGGAAAAGACTCTGATGCTGGGAGAGATTGGGGGCAGGAGAAGGGGAAGACAGAGGATGAGATGGCTGGATGCCATCGCTGACTCGAAGGACATGAGTCTGAGTGAACTCCGGTAGTTGGTGATGGACAGGGAAGCCTGGCGTGTTACGATTCACTGGGTCGCAAAGAATCGGACACGACTGAGTGACTGAACTGAACTGAACTAAACTGAATAGAAGCAGAAGATATTAAGAAGAGATGTCAAAAATATACAAAAGAACTATACAAAAATATTTTCCTGACCCAGATAACTATTACAAGGCAATCGACCACCTAGAGCTAGACATCCTGGAATGTGAAACAAAGTTGTCCTTAGAAAACATCATTATGAACAAAACCAATGGAGGTGACGGAATTCCAGTTTAACTATTTCAAATCCTAAAAGGTTTTTCTGTGAAATGCTGCACTCCATATACCAGAAACTTTGGAAAACTCAGCACTTGCTACAGTATTGGAAAAGGTCAACTTTTTTTCTAATCTCAAAGAAAGGCAGTGCCAAAGAATGTTCAAATTACTGAACATTTAGTCACTTCACATGTTAGCAAAATGATGCTCAAAATTCTCCAAGCCAGGCTTCAACAGTACATGTACCAAGAACTTCCAGATGTTCAAGCTGGATTTAGAAAAAGCAGAGGAACCAGAGATCAAATTGCCAACACTTTCTGGATCATCAAAAAACCAAAAGTGTTCCAGAAAAACATCTGGTTATTGACTACACCAAAGCCTTTGACTGTATAGATCACAACAAAAAGTTTGACTCTTTGTGATCCTAATGGAAACAATAACATACTTTATTTTGGGGGTCTCCAAAATCATTGCAGATGGTGATTGCAGCCATAAAATTAAAACAAGCTTGCTCCTTGGAAAAAAAGCTATGACCAACTTAGACAGCATATTAAAAAGGAGACATATGCTTTGCTGACAAAGGTCTCTCTGGTCAAAGTTATGGTTTTTCCAGTGGTCATGTCCAGATGTGAAAGTAGGACTATAAAGAAAGCTGGGTGCCAAAGAATTGATTATGTTGCACTGTGGTGTTGGAAAAGACTCTTGAGAATCCCTTGCACTGCAAAGATATTAAATCAGACAATCCTCAAGGAAATCAGTCTTAACTATTCATTGGAAGGACCCATACTGAAGGTGAAACTCCAATACTTTGGCCACCTGATGTGAAGAACTGACTCATTGGAAAGGACTCTGATGCTGGAAAAGATTGAAGCCAAATGGAGGAGGGGACTACAGATGATAAGATGGTTGAATGGCATCACTGAGTTGATGAACATGAATTTGAGCAAGATCCTGGATTTAGTGAAGGACAGGAAGCCAAAGTGCTGTAACCCAGAGGATGGTAAAAAGTCATACACGACCGAGCGACTGAACTGACTGAGTCATCAAGAAGCATAATGAATACATACATGGGTATATCAACAGGAATTAATCTGAAGAGCAAAGAAAAGAATGACCGAACTGAAATGAACACAGAGGGAAAAGTAGGATAATACAGTGTCTGTCATATGTGCAATTATAGAAGGAAAGGAGATTTTGGCAGTAAACATAATTTGAAATAATGACTAAGCACTTTACAAACATGATAAAATCATTAAGTTACAAAAAGCTTGGCAATCTCCAGGTAGAATAAATATAATCACTGTAAGCAGAGTACATTGAATATTCAAAATATTGTAGTATTAAATCATCAACATGATAAAAAAAAGGGCATACATAAAAGAAAAGAAATAGTGCAAATGATAACTGACATTTTTGTGAAACACTGAATGCCAGTGTACAGGATAAAAAAGTTAATGAAAACATGAGTACATTAAACCCAAAATAAGTAGAATAAGAAGAAATGAGCAAAATAGAAAATGGTAGTATAAATTAATGAAACAATGTTTGATACATTGAAAAGATCAAAAGTATTAAAAAATCTATGAATTTGATAAAAGAAAAATACAAATTATCAACATTATAAATAAAATAATAGGCATTACTTCTAATTCACAAATATTAAAAGAGCAATAATATATTATTATGAACACCAAGATCCAAATCCAACAAGCAGTGTGAAAAACTTCATTGAATAGCACAACCAACAAGGACTAGAAAATATTAATAAGGTAGCATCTGTTAAAAATAATATAATTTTACCAAAATTTTTCTAATAAATATGCTATGTGTTAAGTGATTTTATAAATGAGTCATATTGCACATTTAGTCAGGCATTTCAAACTGCAGAATCCAACTTAACTATTATATTTCAAAGTTAAGGAATACTAGAAAATTATACAGATCAATGCCCCACAAGAATATAACAGAAATATAATAGAAAAAAAAATGGAGCTTATTAAAAAGTATTACCAACCAAATGTTGGTATGGTGCACTGAGACGACCCAAAGGGATGGTACGGGGAGGGAGGAGGAAGGGAGTTCAGGATGGGGAACACATCTATACCTGTGGCAGATTCATGTTGATGTATGGCAAAACCAATACAATATTGTAAAGTAATTAACCTCCAATTAAAATAAATAAATTTATATTTTTAAAAAAAGTATTACCAACCAAAT
>SJYC01110938.1:0-10743 GCA_006408675.1 Madoqua kirkii | reverse complement strand
AATAAAAATAAAACCCTTTTATTTTCTTGGGCTCCAAAATCACTCTAGATGGTGATTGTAGTCATGAAATTAAAAGGCGCTTACTCCTTGGAAGAAAAATTATAACCAACCTAGACAGCATATTAAAAAGCAGAGACATTACTTTGCCAACAAAGGCTATGGTTTTTCCAGTAGTCATGTATGGATGTGAGAGTTGGACTATAAAGAAAGCTGAGTGCCGAAGAATTGATGCTTTTGAACTGTGCTCTTAGAAAACACTCTTAGGAATCTCTTGGACTGCAAGGAGATCCAACCATTCCATCCTAAAAGAGATCAGTCCTGGAAGGACTTATGTTGAAGCTGAAACTTCAATACTTTGGCCACCGGATGCAAAGAATTGACTCATTGGAAAAGAGCCTGTTGCTGGGAAAGATTGAAGGTAGGAGAAGGGGACGACAGAGGATGAGACAGTTGGATGGCATCACTGACTCAATGGACATGAGTTTGGGTAAACCCCTGGAACTGGTGATGGACAGAGAGGCATGGTGTGCTGCAGTTTATGGGGTCATGAAGAGTCGGACGCGATTGAGCAACTGAACTGAACTGAAGACATTCCATAAATGATTTGGCCCCAAGGACAGTATTCTCCCTTACAGATAGCTGTGGCTGCTCAGCTCTGAGTCTATATACTACATGTATTTACTCAGGCCAGCATTCTGTACCCCTCTGGTGAAGGCAAACTCTACTTCCAATTTGCATTTTGTTCCGTTGTGCATTATGTGACAATGAGTTCCTAAACTGAAAACAAATCTCCCATTAGGCAGACCAAGGGCTGCCTCCTCATTTCTGATTGAATACTATTAAAAATCCTACCTGGCTGCTACATTTCAGTAGTAGAATTTACCATTTCCCTCTGGTAGTCATGGGATTTCCCAGGCAAGAATACCGGAGTGGGTTGCCATTTCCTTCTCCAGCGGATATTCCCAACCCAGGGATCAAACCCACATCTCCGCACTGCACTCTCCCGCATTACAAGTGAATTTGTGAGTATTGCAAACACTGTTTGTAATAAACAATGTTATTTGTTTAACCAACTGAGCCACCAAGGAAGTCAAAAAATAAAGAGAGAGAGAGAGGTCATATTATTTTTAACAAACACACAACCAGAACTGACTGGAACACAAATTAGGTACAAACAAAGTAGAGGTATGTGTTTTGTATGTGTGTGAATTCACAAAGAAAATAAATTTTTAAGTTTCAGAGATTTTAAAAATAATTTCTCTTTCAGAGGGAGCATTCTATTTCTCATTAATTATAAGTAGGATAAGAGGAATAAATTTTAATTTTTATGTTAACACTGCAAAAGAATTCAATGAGAAAGAAACAGCTAACTGAAAAGCACTACACTGAGATTTGAAAGACTATGAAAAGATTTGGGCTGAATTCTGTTTTGTTTTATATTTTATAGTCATTCCTTTCCAATAATCACTCCTATGAATCTATGTGCATCAAAAAGTGAAATGCTATATATTTTCAAAACACTCAAAATAGCTCCAGTGTTTCAAAATACACATGATGATCAAAATATACACCTATAAATACTGTAGATCTATCATGTGATAAATACACAATATCAAATATTTGTACATTCACGCATGTATATATATGGACTGGAAAGGAAAGAAGAGATAGAGGTAATATTTCTGTTAATGCTCATAACTAGTTGGCAAATATATACCCCACAAAATGACTACATCACATGGGATTTATGGGAATATGTATTTCTGTATTGTACACATACACATAAACATAGAAATTGGAATGTTCACATGTACACATGCATACATATTTTAAATAACATTTTAAATGCAGTTTGAAAATACATATGTATATACATACTCACACACATTCTGAAATGCCATCATTCAACATAATTCATGATGTGTATTGAAATATATCAAAGCAGAAACACATTCCAGAAAGAAATACTCACTGGTGCAATTAAATCATAAAGGAGTTTAATTTGTTCACTTAGTAGCTAAATGTTGTTTTTCAGCATTTTGGCTAGCAGTTTCTTTAATGAAGGTACCTGGAATGAATTAAATTTGCTTATTATTTAAGCTCACGAGTTAAAGTGTTTCTTCAGGGAGTACTCTTATGCTTTGATGCATTTCAATGAATATTGTTCTTGAAAATGCCTATTTCAACTACTTGAAACTTGAAACCTGAAAAGTCTCATAACAGTCTGGTTTATGAAACTAATCACAAATATTTGTGGGATACACAAACATGATGTGCCTCTCACCCTTTTTTTACATAGCACCTTTATTAAGGTCTAATTATATATACACAATTCACCTACCTAAGGCATACAATTTAATTTTTTAGTGCATTCACAGAGTTGTGCAACTAGCTCTACAATTAATTTTAAGACATTTTCATCACCCCACAAAGAAGCCTTGAACCCATCAGAACTCATTCCCTATTGTCTCCCAACCCACCTCCCCTCAGTTCAGTCACTCAGTCATGTCTGATTCTTTGCGACCCCATGAATTGCAGCACGCCAGGCCTCCCTGTCCATCACCAACTCCAGGAGTTCACATAGACTCACGTCCATTGAGTCAGTGATGCCATCCAGCCATCTCATCCTCTGTTGTCTCCTTCTCCTCCTGCCCCCAATCTCTCCCAGCATCCCCTAGGCAACCTCTAATCTACGTTGTGTCTCTATGGATTTTCTTATTCTGAACATTTCATATAAACACCAACAATATTGAAGTCTTCTGTGACAGGCTTCTTTCACTTGGAATACTGTTTTTAAGGATTATCTATGGGGTGTCATGCACTTCATTTCTTTCTTTTGCTGAATAATATTCCACTATATGGATACACCACATTTTATTTATCTATTCAACAGTTGAAGGACATTTGGGTTGTTTCCTCTTTTTGACTATCATAAGCAATGTCGCTAGGAACATCTGAATAACAAGTTTGTGTGGACATCAGTTTTCATTTCTTTTGGTATATACCTAGGAGTGGTATATAACCATTGGTGGCCATATGGTAATTCTATGTTTAAGCTTTTGAGAAACTACCAAAATGCTTTTCCATGGTGGCTGCCCATTTTGCCTTCTTACCAGTAGTGTATGAGGAGTCCTATTTCTTTGTGGGTCACTCACTTTGTTGTCAGTGATCATTCCCGCTAATTCATCAAATCAATGCATTTCCTAGATACTGGATTATGTGCCCCTCTGTGTCCTTCTGACGGATGCATGTGAGCATAACCATAACAGATGGGATACGAGCCCTGACCACTGTTCTTGTATGCCTTGCCACAGCATACTGTAGACCCAGAAATGCCAGCCCTCCTTCAAACACAGCTTTCACACTGCCCTAAGAACACTGTCTACACTGAGTTTTACCAACTGTAAAATGAGAGAGCTTGTTCTAGAGTGAAACAGCCCACTTCCACCTTGTTTGCAGAACTAACTTTCTGTTTTAAACCCATTTGGTAGCACCTCCAGCTCCATGGGGCTTCCCAGGTGGTGCTAGTGGTAAAGAACCCACCTGCCAATGGAGTAGACATAAGAGAGGCAGGTTCAATCCCTGGGTCAGGAAGATCCCCTGGAGGAGGGCATGGCAACCCACTCCAGTATTCTTGCCTGGAGAATACTATGAGCAGAGGAGCCTGGCAGGCCAAAAACCATAGGGTCTCAAACAGCCAGACACGACTGAGAGATTTAGCACTCACACACACATACACACGCACGCCAGCTCCATGAGCAAACTAGGTATGCAGGGAGTGAGCACAGATGGTATTTTAGATCAACTTAGAATATTTTGCAAACACAGACCTTGAAACTGTTTAAGCAATAGCCATGTGAGCAATGTATCAGTCCAGTGAGGGAAGATGATCCTATAGATTGTTTAGATTCTTAAATAAGTACCCTTCCTTGTTCTCAGAAAAGACTCCATTCTTTCACTGCTAGAATAATTTTAAACACATTCTTGCTCTTTCCTAAAATTATCACATGGCACATGCCTTAAAATTTGAATGAGTTATAGTTTACTGGATTTATAAAGGTTGCAGCTTGTTTCACTATATCCAAAACAAGCTTGAAAGTGTAGTTGCTCAGTCGAGTCTAACTCTTTGTGACCCCATGGATTGTAGCCTGCCAGGCTCCTCTGTCCATGGAATTCTCTAGGCAAGAACACTGAAGCAGATTGCCATCCCTTCTCTAGGGGATCCTCCTAACCCAGGGAGTGAACCTGGGTCCCTGCATTGGAGGCAGATTCTTTACCGTCTGTGCCACAAAGGAATCCTCCAAAACAACCTTGAACAGGACATAATAAGGGAAACATTAATGAAGGCCAGTTTATTTAATTAATTAAATTGTTCACTTTTTCATGTTTTTAACATACAGTAGACAATCTCAGGGAGAAGGCCGTGGCAATCCACTCCAGTACTCTTGCCTGGAAAATCCCATGGATGGAGGAGCCTGGTAGGCTGCAGTCCATGGGGTCGCAAAGAGTCAGACACAACTGAAGCGACTTAGCAGCAGGAACAGACAGTCTCAGTGAATAAGGAGTATATATGCCACCCTTCACTATAGTGAAATACACTATCATATACTGAGGTTAAGGGGGTTAATGGCACAAGAAAAGCAACAATAATAATGATATAACAATAACATCCATACATGCACAGTATGTGCCAGTAAATATGCTAATTGTTTTAACTATAAAGTAAGTTCGTCTTCACAGGTACCCACTAGAGTGGGTGCCATTACTTTCTCCAGTTTAGAGATGAGAATACTGATCTTGGGAAGTTAAATTACTCACTCATCTTCTGTTATGCAGCAAGTAATGCTGGGCCAAATCTAGAACCCAGGTGTATCTGATTCCTGTGTAACCTCTAGGCCATGCTGCTAACAAAAAAGGTTTTGAGCACTAAAAAAAGAGGCAGTTCTATAATATATTTTCTACGGCTGCAATTCTCAGCATCTCTACTCCTCATTGAAAAGCATGTTATTTCAGTGGGTCACTGGCAACAAAACAGTCTGTGGATTAACAAAAGAGTATGTCTCTCACACATATTAACTTTTTTAAATATGTAGAATATCTCATGCTTGATAAAATACAAATTCATTACTGCTAAATTACACTAGCCTTACTATGACTATGTAATATTTCAATCAACAGATAATGAAAATACAACTATCAATATGTTAGCATCTGGAAAATTGTATTATTTTGGAAAGAGAGGAACTTCATATCTGAAAATAATAATACCTATAAAGACTAAAGAGTTTTCATAGACTAATTTTCTTGGTGTTAACAGAAATAAAGAATCATTATCATAACAAATAACTACATCTTAACTATTCACTTAGAGTCCAGCTTCTGTAACATAATAAGAATTTAACCAATATCACAAATGTGCAATTTGTGACCCTCATTCTGTGTTACCCTCTGGAGAGCATTTTTGGGGTTGCTAAATTTAAAGCAGCAATCTTAGCATTGTCTTTAATTAAAATTCAATAAAACCCTTCAGTTTAAAAGTTATCATGGTCAAAACTGTGGGTGAGCTACAGAATCCACAGATAAAGGCAGTTAAAATGGATTTAGCCACCTGTGAGGTGTAATAATCATGCTCAAAAGCATGGCCCAGAGTGTTTTCATTGCTTTTACAAAATGAAACACGCATATAAAAGTAAAGAAAGCATTCAGAGATGACCATAAATAAATTACTGCCACCAAATGAACAGTAAATAAGGGATCACTTATTAATCGTGTTACCTAACATTCAAAAACAAATTCAAAATCACATCTTAGAAAACCTATGAATTTATGAATCATACACATGTAAAAATGCTATTCATTGTCTAGACTGTGTATTCTTAATATTAACAGTGAAAACTATAGAGAGATCACTGGATCCAAAAAGGGTCTGTATCTGAATCATTCAAAGGTATGTCATATAGCATATAAAATTTATATAGAGGTAAAAGAGGTAATTCTACATTTTGAGAATCATAGATTGTGATTCTCAAAATGTAGAATTACTGTTGCATAGATCTAACCCATGAATGGGCTTCCCAGGTGGCTCAAATAGTGAAGAATCTGCCTGCAATGCAGGAGACCTGGGTTTGATCCTGCGTCAGGAAGATCACCTGAAAAGGGGATGGCTAACTACTCCAGTATTCTTGCCTGGAGAATTCCATGGGCAGAGAAGCCTAGCGAGCTGCAGTCCATGGGGTAACGAAGAGTCAGACAAGACTAAGCAACTAACACTAATCCACTAATATTCACCCAGTAATATAATTTTGTGATAGATATATCATATTATAAAAGATAGCTTTTAATAATATTCATTGATTAACAAATATTTATTGAGTATATATGGTGTTATGAAGGGAATGGTATTTTGAAAGATACTGGCTTAGAATCCAATATCCAAAATCTTATATCACTGCAACCCAGCTAGCTATGAGTACTGAGAAACCTAAATTCTTTATCATAATTTTATTTTCTCACATGTAAAATAAATTAATTCCACTCATCTCATAAGGTTGTTTGGAAAATTAAATAGTTATAATATTTTGTAAACTGTGAAATAAATAACAAAATTGGCCAAATTAGTAGTTTGTCATCAATTTACATGAAATACAACACTGCCTAATTTTTTAAAACATTTTTTAAACATCCATTTTGGCAAGCAAAAACCCAAATATATTTTAATAAGACAAAATGGTTACAATTTATAAAACATTAACAATATTTATAGTTACAATTCATATAAGTAGAGTGGCTTTGATCCAGCTAATTCAAGCCAATATTCATTAGTCCAAATATGAGTACCTACTAGTGCAAATATCCTGTATGACCACAATGGTATGGGTATTTTCTTAACCTTTTTCAATTTTCTTTTATCTATATGATATCAAAGTGATCAGTTTCTTTTATTATACACAACTAAGAATAATAAATTAATTTCCCCTCTAGCATACTCCCCTAGATTACTAAACAGAGTTGTGAAATTCTCTCCAAGGCTCTCATCAGTTTCTTTTTTTTTTTTTTGAAAAAATAAAGTTTATTGTAGATACAACAAAGCTGACTCAACCTTGAGAATAATTATAGAACTTCAAAGTGACCTTCCAGATAATGTCTTTCTGAAAAGGAGATTTAGATGATCAAGAATTAATGACAGTGTTGATAAAGAGCAAGCAACTAGAATCATCTGGGAAAATACTGAGAATGCATATAAGATGCACAAATGTTAAACTCTTAAGCATATTATTAACTCATGCAACAGATATTTGAGGGGTTTGACGCATCAAGCAACAAGCAATAGGATTATAATAATAAATCTTACCAAGATCGTGTATACGAGGATTATGCACCAAATAATAGAGTTGAGAATGACACATTCGATACAGATGCAGATAAAAATATGGATTCAAATAAAGCTGTGTATGAGAATTGTACCACAATATAAAAATTGGTGTGGCACACAATATGTATAAATATAAACATTTCAGGAGTGATGACCTAAGTGGAAAGATTGGAGAAAACATCTTCAAACATAGGGTCTTGGAAGAGCATGGTGCCACTGAACATAAAAATCGGAGAAAAAGTTTTGTTAGACCTAGAACAATGAAAGTAAAAACACAGCATAGGAAACTATCAACTGAATTCAGATAGTAGTGAAACCACTTTACTAGAGTAAGAGAACCTATAAGTAAATATGTGGAGATAAGTTTGTAAATATGGTAGAGCCATATTATAAGAAGGCACTGAGCATCAAGTTAAGAATATTTGATTAATATCTGGTAATTTTTTTTAACTTTAGAGACATTTATGCCAATATAGTACCTGCCATTGTATTACATGTTAGAAGTTTCATAGGAATATTAAATTGGCAAACATTCATAAAAGGAATTAAATGAGGAAAGGCTAAGGAAGAAAGTAATGGGACCTATTGTAGCAGCAAGATGCAATGTAACTGGCAAGTGGGAAATTAAAGAGGCCTGCACTTAGCTACAAGAATGAGCAAGAGAAAGAATGTCATAAAGACGTTTTAAAGAGACGATTGGCAAGCAGTAGTAACCATTTGGATTTAGAATTAGAAATTCTATTTTTTCCCTCTTTGGCAAGTATTATCTGGCATTTATCCTGTAAATTTCTGTATCTGCAAAAGCTATTGAGGTAGAAGTAGAACGAGAAAAGAAAGAAGGATGGTGATTTCCCTATTCTTCTCCATCTTTCTGAGAAATATTTGATAAGGTAAACAATTCCATAATACCAAGTGCTCACTATACATTTAATTTTTCATCTATAAATAGACTACAGCCTATATTCTCCCTCGACTCTAACCTTGATTTAAAAACATCTCCGTTTATGTGCTGATGATCTAGAACCCCAGGAAATAGAAGTGGAGTCCCCACAAGCTGAGGTTAAAACACCAGCAGGTTGCAATGGCACCAATAACGATTTAAATGATAATTTTTTGAAGTGTGTTGTATTGAGACATGTTCACATCCTGAGCTGAAGAAAATGAAAGATTAAACAACAAAAAAAATTATCAAATCAACAAGATGAAGATAAAAATATGAAACCCAAAAAGTCAATAAATTTGGATAAATTTCAACAGAACTTCATCCCATCAGTACCTTCGTGCCCTAAATGTTTACCATCTGCTATGTTTTCTCCAATTTGCATTTTAAATCTCTTGGTTCTGTCTTTCTCTTGCAACGTGGTCTAATTCTTTTCTGTATTCCAACTTTCTATCACTTATTTCTCACTCTGAATTTACTAATTCCTTCACCTGGGATTGAACTAGCATTTTCACATTTATACTTATTCCTCTTTCTCTATTATATTCCCTCTTGAATGACTCATTCCAGATACAGCTCTGAATGCCTGAGCACATCATTTTGCTGACAAAGGCCCTTGTAATCAAAGCTTTCCAGTAGTCATGTACAGATGTGAAAGTTGGACCATAAAGAAAGCACCAAAGAACTGATGCTTTCAGATTGTGATGACAGAGAAGATTCTTGAGAGTCCCTTGGAGTGCAAGGAAATCAAACCAATCATTTCGAAAGGAAATCAACCCTGAATATTCATTGGAGGGACTGATGCTGAAACTGAAGCTCCAGTACTCTGGCTACCTGAATCAAACAGCTGACTCATTGGAAAAGACCCTGATGCTGGGGAAAATTTAGGGCAGGAGGAGGGGGCAAGAGAGGATGATATGGCTGGATGGCACCACAGACTCGATGGACACAAGTTTGAACAAACTCCAAGAAACAGTGAAGGATGGGAAAGCCTGGCATGCTGCAGTCCATGGTGTCGCGAGGAGTCAGATATGACTGAGCAATTGAACCGCTACAACCTGAGCACAAACAGTATCAGCAGCCTTAACCAGTGATGTAAGGGATCAGGTGCCAAATGCATGGTCAGTATCGCCTCAGAACTAATAGTTTTGTTATCTTCCAGTCTCCTGTATTCTTTCAGGTTCTAAAGTCAGAGGATTTTCTTGACTACTTTTTCTGAGGAAATATTTCAAATTTATGAAAACTTAAAGCTAGTCACGGAGTCAGAAAAACCTAGCAAAGTCTGAAAGATGTACAGGCACTTCAGCATGATAGAGAAAATGAGTCATCCAAAAGGAAAGATGAAAAATAGATCTAAAAAATAAGATGGGAAGCATGCAGTGAGAGCAAAGGGTAGAGGTGGGTGTGGTAGACAGGAGAGAGTAGTATTCTATCAAGTCTTTCCCACCAGTACATCTTGCTTGGATCATGCAATTTGAGCAGAATTTGGGGGTCAGTTTTTGTTCTTCTCTGCCATTTTTAGAATTAGTTTGCCCAACGTTATGACACACATGTTCCCAGTTACATAATAGACTACATATGTAACGTTAACTACATCATTTCAGAGCTCCATTTGCAGATTCTACATTTTATTTGTCTCATACTCCCCTCTACCCCAAAGGAGACAGGCTGTTAATCCCCTCCTCTGTGGGAAGGTTATGCTATGGCTGGCAAAATGTGAAAAAAAAAAAAAAAATTCTTGTATTCCAGTTGCCATGTTAGCTGGGATATACACACATATACATTTCCTCTCCAGTGTTGGTCTTCATTAATTCATTTCGGACTTCATAATGCAGCATTTCAGCATCGTCTTAGAGAAGCTCAGAGCAGATTTTCCTGAAGTTTGCAGCTAATGTGAATAGGGACATCTAAATTTGTACTCCTTAGAGTGAATCTTAAACTTTTGATAAGCCCTGCCTGGAAATCCAGGCTCAGGATTTGTCAGAGAATGTATCTCATAGTACTGAGGGGGAAAATTAAAAGAGATTGGCTTTTTCCCACTATGTGTCTGATGTGAAATCTAAGCGGAACAAGAAAAGAAGAAAGTTCTAAATCATTTGAATAAATAGAAGAAGGGATTCAGTCATAGAAACACAACATTTTAATTTCATATATATACTTTCCAGCTATGTTCAATGTTAATTAGTTAATGCAGTTAAAAATGTAGTTAAAATGTAGTTAAAAAGATATGTATTAGGAAATGAAATACAAAAGCAAAATAATTACTAAACGTTTTGATTCTCACATTAGAATATCAGCACTTTGTATTTTGACGCTTTAGAAAGAGATTTAATTCACAAAACAAAGCTTTACTATTAGTTCTGGTAGAACTTTGTTCCAGAAAAAAACATTTATGCTTCATTTATGACTTCTCAGGATATGTATATAAAGA
>SJYC01110937.1:0-11341 GCA_006408675.1 Madoqua kirkii | reverse complement strand
CTCTATGTTAAAGATAATATTATATATTTTTTTGGAAATGTTGCTTGGAGATTGACAAAATCCCATATTGTACTGTACATACCTTGATCTCTCCCTCTCATCTATCACTCTGCATTTCATATCAAATTGATTTTGACACATCACGCTTGAATAAAACAGTGGTAGAACATGCATACTCATTTACACTTCAATATTAATTGTTACACTTTTTATGCACTAAATAAATGTACATAATTGGTAAAATGCATGGGAATTAAGTCAAATCAGCCAAATATGCATTGTAAAAAAGAAAGCACTTCCCTGTCGTAGGCATAGCTATATATGAAGATGTATAGTAAGATATACCCTGTTATAGAAAAATAATTTATATATTTATGTAAAATTATATTTTAAGTAAATATTCTCCCTAATCTAGTGAAAACAGAATAAACTTTCATTGGGTTTAGAGTTCAGAAAACAGGGTTTGTCTTTATTCTAAAATTGAAAAACATTATTTCCTACATAAAGACGATTAAGTGAGAAAGTCAGAACTTTTGAGATTTGCAGCCCCAAATCTTAGGCAATGAGATCTTCTTCAGGGTCAGTGACCTCTAACTGCTGGAAAATCTATGAGAAGGGCTGAAGAAGTCTAAGATTGGAATAAATCAATTTACTTTCAACAGAATCTCCTTTTAAAAGAGCTATGCCACTGTCGACATTTTACTCTTTTTCTGGCCAAAATCATGTATCCCCAAAGAATGTTGTTTTTAAAAAGTAGGGGGCAGGGGATCAGTTGGCCACAAATTTTTCTAATTCTATCAAATTACAGCAGAAAATCATGTCTGATGATTTAAACAATAAGGTCATTATTACCAAAAAAGTGATCTGGAATAGAAACGTGAAAGTCTCTTAAAAGTACTACATACTGCAATATTGATATCAGTGATAAATTTTTTAGACAGCAATAGTGTTTGAGCCAAATAACTATGGAAGAGAAAAAAACTGTGAGCTAATATTTCTTAAATGAAAATGGTTTGCATGTGCACAGAAGTGTTAAATACCTTAATTCAAGGGCAAATACTAATGGCTTACTCAAATTGAGGTCAAAGAACTTCAGTCCATGAGAATACTTTTGTTCTTATTAGGTAGGAGGTTAGGCATGAGCAATGAGAGTTGTCCTAGCCCAGAGGATGCAAGCTGATCTGTAAATGCCATCCCAGACACACCCAGGAGAGCTCACAGATATGCTACAAAATAACCACAGAGACTTTCCAACTCCTACACATGCAGCCTGGGCACACAGTGGAGACAAACTAACCACAGGGACTTCCTCAAAGAACCTTAGGCAGCTGCTGCTGCTGCTGCTGCTGCTGCTGCTGCTGCTGCTGCTGCTGCTAAGTTGCTTCAGTCATGTCCAACTCTATGTGACCCCACAGACGCCAGCCCGCCAGGCTTCCCCGTCCCTGGGATTCTCCAGGCAAGAACACTGGAGTGGGTTGCCATTTCCTTCTCCAATGCATGAAAGTGAAAATTTGAAAGTGAAGTCCCTCAGTCGTGTCCGACTGTTAGCAACCCCACGGACTGCAGCCCACCAGGCTCCTCCATCCTTAGGCAGCTAGGAGAACATTAAGGGTTCATAAGTATTCTACACATATATACATCTGATTACAATAGACTGAATTATGGGAAGACATACACAACAGAACCCATTGGTATATAACTTGCAACTGTCAACAGGCCTTGAGTGTATCTCCATTTGCCTTTCCTTTCTTGATTGGTGGTAGGTACAAGCCCTGTTTTGCACAGGGCACAACCAAAAGGAAGATGCAGCAAGTATAAAAAGGGGAGGGGGGAAGAGAAGACAAAAGAGATTAGAGATGACTCTTTTGGGGTTGGCTTGTTCCGATGTCTAGGGAATGTCCGTTTAAATAAAGATCTACCTGAGCTGTAATTTCTCTGTTGTTTTAAACCCTTTAGTCTGTCATTTCAAATTTCATTGTGACAAAGCAAGAACCGAGAGAGAAACAAAGCAACCTGACGTTCTTAAAAATAAAACTGAGAGAAGACAAAAGAGATTAGAGATGACTCTTTTGGGGTTGGCTTGTTCCGATGTCTAGGGAATGTCCGTTTAAATAAAGATCTACCTGAGCTGTAATTTCTCTGTTGTTTTAAACCCTTTAGTCTGTCATTTCAAATTTCATTGTGACAAAGCAAGAACCGAGAGAGAAACAAAGCAACCTGACGTTCTTAAAAATAAAACTGGCCCCTGACCTTACCAATAGCCATGAACAAACACAGATCGTATTTTTCAATCTTAGACAAAGCTTCTGGATCCTCCTTTAGAGCCTACTCACTTTTCCACAGTTCTAGAACAGTGTTTCTAAAACCTGGCCCCTCGGTGTACGGGATGAACCGGGGAGATGGGCGGGGAAGGGAGGTAGGAGGGGACTTTAGCATGGGGAGATCGTGTACACCTGTGGCTGATTCATGTCAATGTATGGCAGAACCAATACAGCACTGTAAAACAGAATAAAGCATTAAACAAAAAATTTTTAAAAAAATAAAAAATAAACCTGGGCCCTATTGACTCTTTAATCCAGGTAATTCTTTGTTCTGAAAGTCTATCCTGTACATTGTAAGAGATTTAGTAACATGACCTCTACCCACTAGATACCAGTATCCCTTCCAAATTGTAATAATAAAAAATGTCATCAAACTTTGCCAAATGTCCCTTGGGAGTAAATTTGCTCGTGTTGGATCTGATCTTCTAAAGGGTGGGGAATAACCTTTCTTAAAGACTGGCTCATGTAGGAAAGCAAGGAGTAATACCTGACAGCTTTATACGGAAGGAAAAGACAGGAATGAGACAAAATGATAACAGTTCTGCATAGCAATCTTGATCACTTGTGAAGGAACTTCATTTACTACATACACTAAGTATGACCAGAGAGTGAGAGTGTTAGTTGCTCAGCCATGTCCAACTCTTTGCAGCTGGCCATGGTCCCCTGTCCATGGAATTCTCTAGCCAAGAATACTGGAGTGGGTTGCCATTTCCTTCTCCAGAGGATCTTCCCAACCCAGGGGCCAAACCTGTGTCTCCTGCACTGCAGGAGGATTCTTTACCTTCTGAGCCATCAGGGAAGCCCTGTAAGTATGACCAACACTATAATAAATATAAATAGCAATTATTTTATTCTGCATTAATATACAGATACCCTACAATGACAGCCTCTTAACTTAGTGCTAAATAATATAAATATGTTCACTACAGTGATCCCGAATCAAGAATTGTTAAGAGTTTCCTCAGTGTACTCCATCAAAAGAAGATATAACACATTTGAGGGAGATTTCCATCAAAAAAACTGAACTTTCCTAAATTCAGGCCTTTTGATGTTAACTGGGGAAAAAGAAATGTGTGTTGCTACATATTTTAGATTTTACAAAACAATGTTGATTTGGAATTTTTTTTTTTTTTAGCCATTCCTTAATGATTCAGAAAAGAGACATCACCTGTAAAGGGGACACCTTATCCTTTGATAAAATCTTGCAATTATAATATGTGCCTAATTCAGCTCACAGGTCTAAATCAAAGATGAATCCTGCAGCTCCCACCTGGTCAGGGATGCCTGTGTGAATGCTAGAGAAAGGTGTGCTAAACTAGAAAGACTTTGTCAGTTTCCAAAGCCCAGCTCAACAAAACCTTTATAAGACTGGGTTCTCCAGGGAAACAGAACCAATGGCATACACATATATAAGTATATGCACATGTCATGCGAATGTATGTTCCTCGGTTCTTTGTCTCATCACAACAAAGATTTGGAGCGACGGACATTAAAGCCCTCAGCACATCACAGCTCTAGGGTCTTGGACAAACCATGTTATAGCTCTTAGGCAAATCAGTGTTACAGCTCTATTTTATTTAGAAGATAGCAGGAGAATCCATCTTCAAAGTGTGAGGGCATGCCAACCCAAAGACATGAAAGGAAGAGAGTGGAGGAGCGCATGGGGGAGAGGGAGAGAGAGCGAGAGAGAGAGAGAAAGAGCAAATGCACGCGGGAGAGAAAAAGAGAGAGAAAGCGCTTTGGCTCCTCCTTCTATATGTTTTTGCCTCCACCTGGGCCTGCCCTATGCAAATTGGGCTTAGCCAGGAGTGCTCTTTGTTCTACCTGAAGTCTTCACTCTGGTCCTCGGACCTTCCTTTGCCCTTCCTTGTTTTTCTAGCCTCTGCCATTTTGGACTCCTTTTCCCTATTCTACCTACCTAACATTCCCCCCTCAAGAGATGTGAGGCCCAATTCTTTGGGAATAGGGGCCTCAAGATCTTTCTGGCTACTTCCTGCTGAACTGGGGCAGTGAGGGGTATTGTGCCTCCCCCTCTTGCTAGTCTCAAGCCTCATAGTCCTTATAGCGGTGTCCATCTAAGGATGTGTGATATTCTTCGTGGTTGGCTATAGTTTTATATCTTTGTTGAACTGGCACTGCATGTTGTAGCTGGTTGACCTGGGCAGAGACAAAACAGGTTAGACAATTGACAGTACATGGAATGATCATAAGCATCATCAATATAGCATAACAAGGACTAGTAGGGGCATTAGTCAATTTTAAATTCACATCACCAGGATGGCCCAAGTCCCTCCTTGTTCAGGGATCAGAAGATCTATCTCCTCTGTATTTTGGAGTACAATCTCTGCCAAGCTGTGTTGGCTCTTTAGAGCTATCCTGAGAAATCTTATCCCCAGAAACCAGATTTGTGGGGTGTTCATTAGAATGGCACTCATTGGTAGTCCTGAATAGGTATCTGAGATCTCCCAGGGGCTCACAGGTGTATTGAGTGTCCTCTTCTGTTTTCTTCCACAGCTTGACTCGTGAGTAGTGAATCCAGGTGTCATGTCCTGGTACCTTGACTGCTGTGGGGGTAGAAAGTATTACGGGGTAGGGGCCCTTCCATGTGGGCTGGAGTTGAGCTTTTGGGGACCCATCTTTCTAGACTTTAATTAGGACTTGAGTCCCTGGAGCATATAGTGGTAACTCCTTAGAATCTTTTGGGTCCTGGTTTATACTCCACAAGCATATATTCTGTTGGAATTGCCCAATGGCCATGGTATAAGACTGGAGGGTCTGAACCTCTGGATCTAGGAAAAGGTCATTGACATAAACAAAAGGTCTCCCATATAGCATCTCATAAAGACTAAGACCAAGCTGTTCCTTAGGGGCAATGTGGATGTGGAGGAGAGCTATTGGTAAAGCCTCCTCCATCCCAGGGAGGTCTCCTGGGTTATCTTTTTTATAGATGATTTTAAGAATTGATTGGCTCTTTCTACTTTTCTGAAAGATTGAGGCCTCCAGGCACAATGGATATAATAAGTAATGCCCAATGCTCTTGAGACCCCTTGAGTGACCTTGGAAGTAAATGATGTCCCATTGTCACTTTGTAATGACCTGGGCAGACCAAATCTTGCAATGATTTCATGAAGCAGTTTTTTTCTCTGGTGGCTCAGATGATAAAGTGTCTGTCTACAATGCGGGAGACCTGGGTTCGAGTCCTGGGTTGGGAAGATCCCCTGGAGAAGGAAATGGCAATCCACTCCAGTACTGTTGCCTGGAAAATGCCATGGACAGAGGAGCCTGGTACACTACAGTCTATGGGATCACAAAGAGTTGGACATGACTGAGCAACTTTACTTCAGCCTTCTCAGTCTGGGTGGGAAAGCCTTCAATCCATCCTGTGAACATATCTAATAGAAACTGGCATCTGGGTGAAGTCCATCTTCCAGTCCTCTCTCCTGGGTTGGTCCCATAATACTGGAGTGGGTTGCCATTTCCTTCTCCAGAGGATCTTCCCAACCCAGGGGCCAAACCTGTGTCTCCTGCACTGCAGGAGGATTCTTTACCTTCTGAGCCATCAGGGAAGCCCTGTAAGTATGACCAACACTATAATAAATATAAATAGCAATTATTTTATTCTGCATTAATATACAGATACCCTACAATGACAGCCTCTTAACTTAGTGCTAAATAATATAAATATGTTCACTACAGTGATCCCGAATCAAGAATTGTTAAGAGTTTCCTCAGTGTACTCCATCAAAAGAAGATATAACACATTTGAGGGAAATTTCCATCAAAAAAACTGAACTTTCCTAAATTCAGGCCTTTTGATGTTAACTGGGGAAAAAGAAATGAATTATTTTATTCTGCATTAATATACAGATACCCTACAATGACAGCCTCTTAACTTAGTGCTAAATAATATAAATATGTTCACTACAGTGATCCCGAATCAAGAATTGTTAAGAGTTTCCTCAGTGTACTCCATCAAAAGAAGATATAACACATTTGAGGGAGATTTCCATCAAAAAAACTGAACTTTCCTAAATTCAGGCCTTTTGATGTTAACTGGGGAAAAAGAAATGTGTGTTGCTACATATTTTAGATTTTACAAAACAATGTTGATTTGGAATTTTTTTTTTTTTTAGCCATTCCTTAATGATTCAGAAAAGAGACATCACCTGTAAAGGGGACACCTTATCCTTTGATAAAATCTTGCAATTATAATATGTGCCTAATTCAGCTCACAGGTCTAAATCAAAGATGAATCCTGCAGCTCCCACCTGGTCAGGGATGCCTGTGTGAATGCTAGAGAAAGGTGTGCTAAACTAGAAAGACTTTGTCAGTTTCCAAAGCCCAGCTCAACAAAACCTTTATAAGACTGGGTTCTCCAGGGAAACAGAACCAATGGCATACACATATATAAGTATATGCACATGTCATGCGAATGTATGTTCCTCGGTTCTTTGTCTCATCACAACAAAGATTTGGAGCGACGGACATTAAAGCCCTCAGCACATCACAGCTCTAGGGTCTTGGACAAACCATGTTATAGCTCTTAGGCAAATCAGTGTTACAGCTCTATTTTATTTAGAAGATAGCAGGAGAATCCATCTTCAAAGTGTGAGGGCATGCCAACCCAAAGACATGAAAGGAAGAGAGTGGAGGAGCGCATGGGGGAGAGGGAGAGAGAGCGAGAGAGAGAGAGAAAGAGCAAATGCACGCGGGAGAGAAAAAGAGAGAGAAAGCGCTTTGGCTCCTCCTTCTATATGTTTTTGCCTCCACCTGGGCCTGCCCTATGCAAATTGGGCTTAGCCAGGAGTGCTCTTTGTTCTACCTGAAGTCTTCACTCTGGTCCTCGGACCTTCCTTTGCCCTTCCTTGTTTTTCTAGCCTCTGCCATTTTGGACTCCTTTTCCCTATTCTACCTACCTAACATTCCCCCCTCAAGAGATGTGAGGCCCAATTCTTTGGGAATAGGGGCCTCAAGATCTTTCTGGCTACTTCCTGCTGAACTGGGGCAGTGAGGGGTATTGTGCCTCCCCCTCTTGCTAGTCTCAAGCCTCATAGTCCTTATAGCGGTGTCCATCTAAGGATGTGTGATATTCTTCGTGGTTGGCTATAGTTTTATATCTTTGTTGAACTGGCACTGCATGTTGTAGCTGGTTGACCTGGGCAGAGACAAAACAGGTTAGACAATTGACAGTACATGGAATGATCATAAGCATCATCAATATAGCATAACAAGGACTAGTAGGGGCATTAGTCAATTTTAAATTCACATCACCAGGATGGCCCAAGTCCCTCCTTGTTCAGGGATCAGAAGATCTATCTCCTCTGTATTTTGGAGTACAATCTCTGCCAAGCTGTGTTGGCTCTTTAGAGCTATCCTGAGAAATCTTATCCCCAGAAACCAGATTTGTGGGGTGTTCATTAGAATGGCACTCATTGGTAGTCCTGAATAGGTATCTGAGATCTCCCAGGGGCTCACAGGTGTATTGAGTGTCCTCTTCTGTTTTCTTCCACAGCTTGACTCGTGAGTAGTGAATCCAGGTGTCATGTCCTGGTACCTTGACTGCTGTGGGGGTAGAAAGTATTACGGGGTAGGGGCCCTTCCATGTGGGCTGGAGTTGAGCTTTTGGGGACCCATCTTTCTAGACTTTAATTAGGACTTGAGTCCCTGGAGCATATAGTGGTAACTCCTTAGAATCTTTTGGGTCCTGGTTTATACTCCACAAGCATATATTCTGTTGGAATTGCCCAATGGCCATGGTATAAGACTGGAGGGTCTGAACCTCTGGATCTAGGAAAAGGTCATTGACATAAACAAAAGGTCTCCCATATAGCATCTCATAAAGACTAAGACCAAGCTGTTCCTTAGGGGCAATGTGGATGTGGAGGAGAGCTATTGGTAAAGCCTCCTCCATCCCAGGGAGGTCTCCTGGGTTATCTTTTTTATAGATGATTTTAAGAATTGATTGGCTCTTTCTACTTTTCTGGAAGATTGAGGCCTCCAGGCACAATGGATATAATAAGTAATGCCCAATGCTCTTGAGACCCCTTGAGTGACCTTGGAAGTAAATGATGTCCCATTGTCACTTTGTAATGACCTGGGCAGACCAAATCTTGCAATGATTTCATGAAGCAGTTTTTTTCTCTGGTGGCTCAGATGATAAAGTGTCTGTCTACAATGCGGGAGACCTGGGTTCGAGTCCTGGGTTGGGAAGATCCCCTGGAGAAGGAAATGGCAATCCACTCCAGTACTGTTGCCTGGAAAATGCCATGGACAGAGGAGCCTGGTACACTACAGTCTATGGGATCACAAAGAGTTGGACATGACTGAGCAACTTTACTTCAGCCTTCTCAGTCTGGGTGGGAAAGCCTTCAATCCATCCTGTGAACATATCTAATAGAAACTGGCATCTGGGTGAAGTCCATCTTCCAGTCCTCTCTCCTGGGTTGGTCCCATGTCATTGGATGGGCTGGGCTAGCTGGGGTCTTCGAGTTCCTTGGGGGTTGTTTAATTGGCAAGTGGGACAAGAGGAGACCACCTGTCTTATAGTTGTTTGGAAGTTTATTCCTCTGAAGGACCATTCTAGTAATCTTTGGAGGGCCTTTTCTCCTAAATGAGTACTGGCATGTAAGGAGTTAACCAACTTCCATTGGAGGTTCCCAGGCAGAAAAAGGAGTCCCTCCTTTTGGAACCACCCCATATGATCTTCTTGAAAGCCCTCACTCTTACCTTTAAGAGTCTTACCTTCCATATATGCAGGAGTTTCTGGCAAATTAGTCTGTGGAACTAAGGTGGCAATCCCTGTTAGGTCATGGTTTTATAATGCTGCTCTCCCAGCTGCCTGATCAGCTGCTTGGTTCTCTCGTGCCACTTCTGTATTCCCTTTTTGGTGTCCTTTACAGTGGGAGACTGAAACCTCAGTGGGCAGATGGACTGCCTCCAACAGTCAAAGAATCTGATCACCATGTTTGATTGGGGACCCTCAAGTGGCCAAGTGGCCCCTTTCTTCCCAAATAGCCACATATGCATGTGGCACCAGAAAGGCATATTTGGAATCAGTGTAAATGGCTATTTTTTTTTCTTTTTCCCATCTTCTAAAGCTCAAGTCAGGGCTGTGAGCTCAGCTAATTGGGCTATAGTACCTGGTGGCAGAGGCTTAGCCTCTATGGTCTCAAAATTGGAGACTAGTGCATATCTAGCTCTTCTTTTTCTATCCAAGACAAAGCTGCTTCTATCAGTGTAATATTTTTCCATTAGGTCCCAGGTCCAGATCTAGGAGATCCTAGCTAAGGGCCTGTCCAAACAGAAGGGGGCTATCTCTGAACCCCTGAGATAATACTGTCCAAGTCATCTGTTGGTATTTTTCTCCTGGAGCCTCCCACTCAAAGGCAAAAAGATATTGGGATTCTTTAGCCAGCGGTATGCAAAAAAATGCATCTTTGAGATCCAAGACTGTAAACCACTTGGCACTGGGTGGGATTTCTCCCAAGATTACATAGGGATTGGGTACTGTGGGATGGAGGGGGACTACAGTTTAATTTATAATCCAGAGATCTTGAACCATTCACCAGGTTCCATCTTTTATGTTTACTGAGAGGATTGGGGTGTTACATGGCAAACTGGTGGGGACCAATAGCCCATAAGCAAAGAATTTATTTATTAAAGGCAGTAGTCCATCCTGAGCCTCTCGTTTGAGAGGGTATTGTTTCCAGTTAGGAACCTGAGTGGGATCTCGGAAGACAATGATGACAGGTTCGGCTTGGTGGGCTCGTCCAGGAATCCCCTGGTCCTACACTTGGGGGTTACTTTTGTCTTCCAGAGAGGATTGGGGTGTTACATGGCAAACTGGTGGGGACCAATAGCCCATAAGCAAAGAATTTATTTATTAAAGGCAGTAGTCCATCCTGAGCCTCTCGTTTGAGAGGGTATTGTTTCCAGTTAGGAACCTGAGTGGGATCTCGGAAGACAATGATGACAGGTTCGGCTTGGTGGGCTCGTCCAGGAATCCCCTGGTCCTACACTTGGGGGTTAATTTTGTCTTCCCAGGCAAGAATACACAGAAGACCCACACAAAAAGGATCTTCACAACCTGGTTAATCACGATGGTGTGATCACTCCTCTAGAACCAGATATCCTGGAATGTGAAGTCAAGTGGGCCTTAGAAAGCATCACTATGAACAAAGCTAGTGGAGGTGATGGAATTCCAATTGAGCTACTTCAAATCCCGAAAGATGATGCTGTGAAAGTGCTGCACTCGATATGTCAGCAAATTTGGAAAACTCAGCAGTGGCCACAGGACCAGAAAAGGTCAGTTTTCATTCCAATCCCAAAGAAAAGCAGTGCAAAAGAATGCTCAAACTACTGCACAATTGCACTCATCTCACATGCTAGTAAAGCAATGCTCAAAATTCTCCAAGCTAGGCTTCAGCAATATGTGAACTGTGAACTTCCTGATGTTCAAGTTGGTTTTAGAAAAAGCAGAGGAACCAGAGATCAAATTGCCAACATGTGCTGGATCATGGAAAAAGCAAGAGTTCCTGAAAAATATCTATTTCTGCTTTATTGACTATACCAAAGCCTTTGACTGTGTGGATCACAATAAACTGTGGAAAATTCTGAAAGAGATGGGAATACCAGACCACCTGACCTGCCTCTTGAGAAGTCTGTATGCAGGCCAGGAAGCAACAGTTAGAACTGGACATGGAAAAACAGACTGGTTCCAAATAGGAAAAAGAGTACATCAAGGCTGTATATTGTCACCTTGCTTATATAACTTATATGCAGAGTACATCATGAGAAACGCTGGACTGGAAGAAACACAAGCTGGAATCAAGATTGCCGGGAGAAATATCAATAACCTCAGATATGCAGATGACACCACCCTTATGGCAGAAAGTGAAGAGGAACTAAAAAGCCTCTTGATGAAAGTGAAAGAGGAGAGTGAAAAAGTTGGCTTAAAGCTCAACATTCAGAAAATGAAGATCATGGCATCTGGTCCCATCACTTCATGGGAAATAGATGGG
>SJYC01110935.1:0-43346 GCA_006408675.1 Madoqua kirkii | reverse complement strand
TGTACATGACTAAACAGTGGTTTAGAGAGATTATGCTACTTGCTCTGCGTGCTTGCTAAGTCATTTCAGTCGTGTCCAACTCTTCACTGCCCCAAGGACTGTAACCCACCAGGCTCCTCTGTCCATGGGATTCTCCAGGCAAGAATACTGGAATGGGTGGCCATTCCCTCCTCCAGGGGATCTTCCTGATCCAGGGATCAAACTCTTAAGTCTCCTGCATTGGCAGGCAGATTCTTCACCACTAGAGCCACCTGGGAAGCCACTGCTTGCTGTGCTAGCTTCCCATTATTCCTGTAACAATAATAAAGAAAACGTAGTGTCTAGAACAACACAAATTCATTATCTTACAGTTTTGGAAGTCAGAAGTCCAAACTGGGTCCTACTGTTCTAGAATCAAGGTGTTAGCAGAGTTGCATCCCTTTGGGAAGCTCTGGGGGAAAACAGCTTTTTTACCTTTCCCAGCTTCTAAAGTTGGCTTGCATTCCTTGGCTTGCGGCCTCTTTCTACACCTTCAAAGTCAATGACATAGCATCTTCCTATCTCTCTCTCTGACTCTGATCCCTTTCTTGTGACGACACTGAGCCTGCTCAGATAATCCAGGACATTCTACCATAAGAATCTGAACTTAATCATATCTTCAAACACCCCTTTGACAGATAACATTAACACATTCGCTGGTTTCAGGCATCAGGATACCAGAATCTCCGAGGGATCTATTATCCTGCCTGTTGGGCACAAAGCTACTGGTGAGGAAGCCTGGATTCAAATCCAGTTCTGTCTCACCCCAGAGCCTACACTCTGGACCGTGGTGGCATTTCACCTCTCACAAAGAGTTCATCTGAATTAAGTCATTAAGATGATTATATCATGCTTTTATTTCATTAAAGTCATCAGTCATACAGAGCTGCAAGCAGATTTTAAAAGTACTGTGCAGTAAGCTATCCAGAGGCGCAGGGAAATGCTTTGAAAAGGCACAAGGCAATGTTTTGCTGTAAAGAATGCTTCAACATCATGGGATTATACTTTTACAGTCAGTTGAAAAAGTGAGTTTTTCAGGCTTCCAACAGTAAAATGAAGCTTCTGTGATCACACAGATTTAGCTATAAAGCCAAATTTGGACAACACTGTGAGTGCTGAGTTTTTTTTGTTTTGTTTTGCCAGAGGAAAGAAGGGAGACGAATAAGGACATGTTAATGCCAAAGTTACAACTATTGTCCTTTCACAAAGCGCTCCAAAACCTCAAGGATCAGTTTTCAAACTTGACCGGCTCTGAGAAGTCAGATGGATAAAATTCAGTTTGAAGGACTTGAAAAATAAAGCTTGGAATCTCCTGGCTTGTGGACGAAAGAAGAGGGATTTATTTACTTGGGTGAGGATGATTCAAAGCAGAATTCTTAAAAAGGCATGAGTAAATAGCCCGAGGAGAAAAATGGAAAATAATAAAACAAACAGCTCCATAGGAACTCCCCATCCATTCTCATCTAATGGTCTTTTCACTAATATTCTCAGTTAATCAAGCTGCCAGACATCATTTTAACTAAATGACCATGGAAACAACCTGTTCAAAGGGCATGAAACAGAGGGCCATGAGCAAGACTGCCCCACACGCCACTCAGAGGCCAGGAACTCTCACTGCTGAAGAGCTCCCTGCCCACCTCCATTTTCCGTGCACTGAGAGAGATTTTGCTATCGATTTACAGTTTCGAGTTTCAAAATCCTACTTCTTATTTGGTAAGGAAGATTAAACAATAGAGAAGAGAGAATTTTCATCTGCCTTCTGGGAAGACTTCCTGAGAAATACTAATTGCTGAATAATGGACAGCAGTGGTTCTCAGCTGGGGCTATTTGCACCTCAGTGGACATCGGGCAATGTCTGGAGACTCTCGGTTGTCATCACTCAGGAGGAGGGACAGGAATGGAGGGTGATGCTGGCTTCTGTCAGGTGGAGACCAGGGATCTTGCTAAATATCCTACAATGAACAGGACAACTCCAGGTCGCAGAATTGTCCAGCTCAGATGGTTAATCTTGACGAAGTTGAGAAACCCTGATATATATAATGTCGCAGGTAAGGATGAGGTTCTAGAACCAGAGGGCTTGTGTTCACATTTTGGATTTTCCTCAGTCTGAATGAAAACCTTGAAATTTGTTCCCTCATCTCTAAAACATATACTAAAAGCACCCACTTGTAGAGGTCCTGTGGGGGCCAGATAAATGAAATAAGTGCTTAGGGTACAGTGTGGTGCAAATGACACACATGTTGTTACGTGTATCACGACTTAAGCGTAACAACACAGGTATTATTAGCAGCATCACTATGAACAAAGCCAGTGGAGGTGATGGAATTCCAGTGGAGCTGTTTCAAATCCTAAAAGATGACGCTGTGAAAGTGCTGCACTCAATATGCCAGCAAATTTGAAAAACTCAGCAGTGGCCACAGGACTGGAAAAGGTCTTTATTCCAATCCCAAAGAAAGGCAATGCCAAAGAATGCTCAAACTACCACACAACTGCACTCATCTCACAGGCTATCAAAGTAATGCTCAAAATCCTCCAAAACAGGCTTCAACAGTATGTGAACCATGAACTTCCTGTTCAAGTCGGATTTAGAAAAGGCAGAGGAACCAGAGATCAAATTGCCAACATCTGCTGGATCATGGAAAAAGCAAGAGAGTTCCAGAAAACTATCTATTTCTGCTTTATTGACTATGCCAAAGTCTTTGACTATGTGGATCACAATCAACTGTGGAAAATTCTTCAACAGATGGGAATACCAGACCATGTGACCTGCCTCCTGAGAAATCTGTATGCAGGTCAAGAAGCAACAGTTAGAATTGAACATGGAATAACAGACTGATTCCAAATTGGAAAAGGAGTACATCAAGGCTGTATATTGTCAGCCTGCTTATTTAACTTCTATGCAGAGTACATCATGAGAAATGCTGCGCTGGATGAAGCACAAGCTGGAATCAAGATCGCTGGGAGAAATATCAGTAACCTCATATATGCAGATGACACCACCCTTATGGCAGAAAGTGAAGAATAAGTAAAGAGCTTATTGATGAAAGTGAAAGAGGAGAGTGAAGAAGCTGGCTTAAAACTCAACATTCAGAAAAGTAAGTTCATGGCATCTGGTACCATCACTTCATGGCAAACAGATGGAGCAACAGTGGAAACAGTGAGAGACTTTATTTTCTTGAGCTCCAAAATCACTGCAGATGGTGACTGCAGCCATAAAATTAAAAGACACTTGCTCCTTGGAAGAAAAGCTATGACCAACCTAGACAGCATATTAAAAAGCAGAGACATTACTTTGTCAACAAAGGTCTATCTAGTCAAAGCTATGGTTTTTCCCAGTAGTCATGTATGGATGTGAGAGTTGGACTATAAAGAAAGCTGAGCACCAAAGAATTGATGCTTTTGAACTGTGGTGTTAGAAAAGACTCTTGCGAGTCCCTTGGACTGCAAGGAGATCCAACCAATCCATCCTAAAGGAGATCAGTCCTGAATACTCATTGGAAGGACTGATGCTGAAGCTGAAATTCCAATACTCTGGCCACGTGATGTGAAGAACTGACTCACTGGAAAAGACCCTGATGCTGGGAAAGATTGAAGGTGGGAGGAGAAGGGGATGACAGAAGATGAGATGGCTGGATGGCATCACCGACTTGATGGACATGAGTTTCAGTGAACTCAGGGAGCTGGTGATGGACAGGGCGGCCTGGGGTGCTGCAGCCCATGGGGTCATGAAGAGTCGCATGCAACTGAACTGAACTGAATTGTTAAGTGTTGCTGCTGTTTAGGCACTATGTCATGTCCGACTCTTTGTGACCCCATGCACTGTAGCCTGCCAGGCTCCTCAGTCCATGGGATTTTCCAGGCAAGAACACTGGAGTGGGCTGCCGTTCCCTATCCAGGAGATCTTCTCGACCGAGATGCATTGACAGGTGGATTGTTTACCACTGAGTCACAGGAAAGCCCATGTTATTAAGCACCATAAATCATAATACTAATCTCACTGGCTCAAAATTGCTTGTTACTGGCCTGTCTCCCTCAATTCCCTCAGTAAACTGTGAGCATCCTAAGGACAGGACTTGATCTTAATCATCTGTGCCACCTCAGCACCAAACACAGGGCTAAAACAGGCTTGAAACAAGTTGGAAGGCAAGGACTCAACCACTAGCAGCACTCACAGCCACCATCCGATGGAGTGCCAACCCCATCTGTTCAGCCCCTGCCGCTTCAGGACACACCAGACTGATGTCTTCTCTAACTGAGGACTTTCTCTGCTCTGCAAGTCGACCCTGTGTGCAGCATGGCAGACCGGAGACGCCAGAGGATCAGTGCCCCCTGAGGCAGCCTTCACACAATGAGTGACCGAAACTGGCATACAAGCACCCCAGCTCCTCACTGCTGGCATGGATAAGTCAGAAGTGTGTGTTCTGCTTTCTCTGGTGGGTCCCCAGCAGGAGTGTGTTCCAGTTGTGCAGAGCAGTAACTCTTTCAGTAACACACTTTCCCATTCTCGTCTCACCTTTTTACTCCCCTATCAATGTTTTTTGGCTTCACTGCTGCATCAACTACTAAACTCCAATGCTCATCTCAGACTTGGCTCCTGGGGGAACTATAACAAACGCTTGTGCTGCTGTTTTTCAGTCTCTCAGTTCAGTCCAGTCCAGTCGCTCAGTCGTGCCCGACTCTTTGCGACCCCATGAATTGCAGCACGCCAGGCCTCCTTGTCCATCACCAACTCCCAGAGTTCACTCAGACTCATGTCCATCGAGTCAGTGATGCCATCCAGCCATCTCATCCTTTGTCATCCCCTTCTCCTCCTGCCCCCAATCCCTCCCAGCATCAGAGTCTTTTCCAATGAGTCAACTCTTCACATGAGGTGGCCAAAGTACTAGAGTTTCAGCTTTAGCATCATTCCTTCCAAAGAAATCTCAGGGCTGATCTCCTTCAGAATGGACTGGGTGGATCTCCTTGCAATTCAAGGGACTCTCAAGAGTCTTCTTCAACACCACAGTTCAAAAGCATCAATTCTTCGGTGCTCAGCCTTCTTCACAGTCCAACTCTCACATCCATACATGACCACAGGAAAAACCATAGCCTTGACTAGACGGATCTTAGTTGGCAAAGTAATGTCTCTGCTTTTGAATATGCTATCTAGGTTGGTCATAACTTTTCTTCCAAGGAGCAAGCGTCTTTTAATTTCCTGGCTGCAGTCACCATCTGCAGTGATTTTGGAGCCCCCAAAAATAAAGTCTGACACTGTTTCTACTGTTTCCCCATCTATTTCCCATGAAGTGATAGGACTGGATGCCATGATCTTCGAATGTTGAGCTTTAAGCCAACTTTTTCATTCTCTTCTTTCACTTTCATCAAGAGGCTTTTTAGTTCTTCTTCATTTTCTGCCATAAGGGTGGTGTCATCTGCAGTGTCTGAAGTTACTGATATTTCTCCCAGCAGTCTTGATTCCAGCTTGTGTTTCTTCCAGTCCAGCATTTCTCATGATGTACTCTGCATAGAAGTTAAATAAGCAGGGTGACAATATACAGCCTTGACGGACTCCTTTTCCTATTTGGAACCAGTCTGTTGTTTCATGTCCAGTTCTAACTGTTGCTTCCTGACCTGCATACAGATTTCTCAAGAGGCAGGTCAGGTGGTCTGGGATTCCCGTCTCTTTCAGAATTTTCCACAGTTGATTGTGATCCACACAGTCAAAGGCTTTGGCATAGTCAATAAAGCAGAAATAGATGTTTTTCTGGAACTCTCTTGCTTTTTCCATGATCCAGCAGATGTTGGCAATTTGATCTCTGGTTCCTCTGTTTTTTCTAAAACCAGCTTGAACACCAGGAAGTTCACAGTTCACATATTGCTGAAGCCTGGCTTGGAGAATTTTGAGCATTACTTTACTAGCATGTGAGATGAGTGCAATTGCGTGGTAATTCAGTCTCTCAGTCACGTTCAATTCTTTGCGACCCCATAGACTACAGCATGCCAGGCTTCCCAGTCCACCATCTCCTGGAGTTTGATCAGACTCAATGTCCATTGAGACAGTGATGCCATCCAACCATCTCATCCTCTGTCACCCACTTCTCCTCCTGCCCTCAATCTTTCTCTGCATCAGAATCTTTTCCAATGAGTCAGCTCTTCACATCAGGTGGCCAAAGTACTGGAGCTTCAGCTTCAGCATGAGTCCTTCCAATAAATAAAGTAGGGTGGATCAAGTCAACAAGGGAAGGTGATGTCCTGACTTCAATATTTTTACATATCAAAGGGCTCTGCCTTTACTCCTGCTCATTGTTTGTCTTTAGAGGTGTGTGTTCCCACCCACAGGACAGCAGGGACTGATAGGAAAAGTGAAAAAAGGATAATCCCTTCTCCAAGTGATGAAATAAATAATTCTCCTCCAGGTCTGAGGCTGGTATTAAGTGAAACTTGAGGTAATCTTCTGAGCAGAGCTTGGGCGCACCCATGACTTCTAAATAGAGCTGCTCTGTTTCCAGGGAAATACTGAATACATACTTTAAAAATTAAGCTTGAGGCTAAAAGCTTGGAACAATAAATCTCCCTGAGGCACACTCCTCTAGGGACAAATATCTGGGAAAATTTTCAAAGAGAGTACTCGGTTTATCACTTGGTGTCTCTTTTCCATGAAGGAAAGCAGTCCTTTTATTTCTGCTAAGAAATGGAGTCCATCTGGACCATTTTAAAGGTTCAAGAGCCCTTCAGCCATCCCCAATCCCCACCCTTAGAAACCTCAGATTGTTCTCCTTTGAAAATAACAATATCTACTCCAACTCCTAAAAGTTGTTAGTAAACACTGCTGTTCTTTACACACTTTTCCTCATGAGCTGAAGAAAAAAAGGTCAAATAAAAAACACAAAACCCATCTTAATTAAAATACAACCTCAAATCTGTTCTCTTATCCTTCATGCTGCTGCTGCTAAGTCGCTTCAGTCGTCTCTTACTCTGTGCGACCCCATAGAAGGCAGCCCACCAGGCTCCCCCGTCCCTGGGGTTCTCCAGGCAAGAACACTGGAGTGGTTTGCCATTGCCTTCTCCAGTGCAAGAAAATGAAAAGTGAAAGTGACGTCGCTCAGTCGTGTCCAACTCTTCAAGACCCCATGGACCTCAGCCTACCATAGAAAACTGTAATAAGAACCTGAACTAGACATTTAAATCTGTTATCTCACTGAGCACCTCCATAAGTAACATTTTGCCCATTTTACAGACGAGAAGCTTGAGAAATGAAACTGGGAAAAATAGGTCAGGTCACATAGAGAGTAGGGCTAGGATTTTTAAGCTAGGAGGATCTGACCATAGAATTCTACACTCAGCGATTACCTTACATGAAGTTTAAGTACAATTCAACTGATATAGAAGTAACACTGACAGTAATTCCACATGATATCAGGCATGGAGGCAGAGAACATTTAAAAACTGACAGTTATCAGAGGGAAAAGCCCAATGAACAGGGAAGGCTTGTTACAGATTGCCAGCGAAACTCCATCGAAAATTCTGTATGTTATTTCATACACGTCAAACATTCAAGCACCTACAATGGGATCTTGGAAGACTCTCAGCTGCAGGGAGATAAATTCAAGCCGGCACAAACAGGATGACCAGGAAAAGGAAACCTTCACTGCAGAAAAGGACCTGCAGAAATGGACCCTGAGCACAGGGCCGCCAGGGCTCACAGCCTCCACCGATGGGAGCTGGCCAACTCTCCTCCTCTTTCTCGGTCTCCTCTCAGTTTCAGCCTGGTGTGACTGCCCTGGTTCAGCTCTGAGCAGAAGCATTTGCTAGCTCTAAGGACTAAAGACATTTCCTCATCTTTTGCAACCTTCTTCAGTTTACTCATTAAAATGTGGCCAGAGATAATACTTTTTTCAAATTGCTACTGTGAAGACTGAAGGAGAAATTCACATAAAAGGCATGACTCGGTGGCCAGCACATAATAAGCACTCAAAAAACATTCAGGAGTCCTCCTGTCCTCACCTGAATCCTGAGCATGCCAAGTGCACAGCCACCTCTGGCCTCAAGCTCTACCCAGCTGTCCTGGTGCTTGGCCTCCCCTGAAGCTCAGAGCAAAGGAGAGAAACTCTTGTCTGGGGACTGGTGGCTGCACTGAATTCCAAGCAAGGACTAACACGTTAGTGATACGACCATTTATAGGACTCCAAAGTCTGCGAGTCCCCTCTTTCATTCCCAGCCTCCCTGGGATGGAGATTCACAATGAAGGACCTGGAGGGTAATCCAGCAATGTGGCAAAGTGTTCTCATGGTGCTTTGGGACACCCCAGAGCAGAAAGCGCTAGCACCAGGAGGCGGCGTGATCAGATCTGCATTTGGGAGCCTGATGGGTGGCCCAGAATCTGGGACTTTTCTCCAGAGGTTCTGATCAGACACTTTATAGAAATTACTCTTAGTCCTCATCATAACTCAATCAAATGCAGCCAGTATGCCAAGTATAATTTCAATTGATCTCAAGTTTCAAGTAGCCTACCAACAGCCAGGGAGAAGTGGATTTGGGGATATGAATCAAGGCATCCTGATGCAGAAGCCTCCAGTTTTCCTACCTCCTCCTCTGTCTCTCTCGGGTGATTAGGGTTTCTGTGGATACACCTGAAACTGTGCTATGGACAGAGATGTGCCACAGGGATCTTCCTGCGGGGAAGGCGTGCTGCCCAGCTGTCCCTCCGTGAATTCAGGAGCTGCGCCAGCTGTGAATGCCAACCGCCAGGAGTTCACACCCTCGAGCCGCTGGTGGAGTGACACAGTGAGCTGGGAGCCAAAGGTCCGACCACTTCTGCCCGACACAGGACACTGTGACAGCCGACGTCAGCCCCAGAGCTCGCCCTACGGGGCCGGACTCCAGTGCAACCTCTGCCTCTGCCCGGCCGTGCGTCTTTCCCACCCTTCTGCAGGCACTGACCCAGTCAACGTCTTAAACCTCCAATTCTGTTTCAGGATCTGTTTCCAAAGAGCTCAACGTGCATGGCAGAGGAAGGCCTTTTAAGTTATGGAAAGGTAATTTTTGAGTCAAAAGATTTCAGTGGGATTCCTAGCTCATCCACTTTCTGTATTATGCAAGCCAAGAAGCCTCATTGAGCTTATATGAAAATAAAAACTGATATTACTTCACAGGCTCAATCAAGAGAATATGAATAAAAACCACAGCACATCTCATTATGGTCATCTCTGTTACCCTCACTTCATGATGGATGAGTGGGAAAAAAAGGTATTTTGTGACATGGAAAAATATTCCCCTCTTTCCCAGTGACTCAACTAGCCTCTCTCTAAGAAAAGCAAATGTCACTCTTTTCCAAAATTCTCTAAAATCAGCATCCCCACTCCAGGCAGGAAACTAAGGAACATTGTTATTCTTGTAGAGCAGAGCTGTAGCATATAATTAAATCATTAGGAGGCAAATTAACTCCTCTAGCAATCCTCTTCAAAGTATGTGTGGGCAAACCCATTAGCATCGTGCCAGTAAATCCTGAAATGTCTTTGCAGACAGACTGGGGAGCTGCCAGGGTGGAGCGGGGTGTGTCCTTCACAGGTGGTTTGACCTCCTATGGAGATATGTGGGAGGGCAGGGTGGGGAGCAGATGGGATGTGACTGGCATGCTGGGACATTTTCATAAAGACTCTGAAAATACAGCTGCCAACCTTCCCCTTTAGAAAGACAATAAATCTATTCTTTTCCCAGGAAAACCATTCAAGAGCTTTTGGTTTCCCATTCACTCCGTCTTCAGCAAACCCTCTTGAACTCTGCTAATTCACTCGGTTTGGATTTTTTGTTCTTGTTGTTTTATTTGGATTTTTTTTAAGCGGAAGTAACTGGGAGCCTGACTCTATAAGAAGAAAAGGTGTCTTCCAATAGTATCCTTTGTAGCTCTTTATTCAGCAGGGATTTCAGAATAATGAATATGAAGTTGGCTTTGATTCTGTAACCAAATACGTATTTATGTTATTGACTTGAATTCAAGCTGGCCAATCAAGTTGGCTGTCTCTGGCCTTCAATCCATCTAGGCTTGAGCATTTCAGTCAATACGTTGATCATTTACATGATGACCCTGCTTAAACCATTTAATAAAATGTAAACAACATGAAAATGTATTGGAAGTCAACATAACTCATTATTGCTGCTTACACCCTCATCAAAACCCTGAGGGGGGTGCCTGACCCAACTGGAGTTTCCTCCAGAGTCATACAATAATTTTAGCTGTGAAAGGAAATTTTATGGCATGTAAGATTAGCCCACACTCATGCAAGGTCAAAAATAATAGAATCAATAGGCAAACTCAATACTGTTAACATTTTGAGAAAATTACTCCCAGAAAACAATGTCAACAACAGATTGAAACGAGTCTCCAAAGTCGTGTCATTGATTTCCTTTCACGTTGGTGGCAACCTAACTCTTTCTTTTATGCAATATGGAATTTTTTTAGTCTTTTTTTTTTCAGCTCTTCTTTAAACATGGAATATTCCTGTTGTATCTTTCTTCTGACTGATGTCAAACATTACATGTGTCAGAAAACTTTATGTGGTTGTTCATATCAAAGAGAACAGAATACAGAGACTTATTCCATCATGTGAAGCCTTTATTTGTTCTTCTGGGCTCAAGTGATAAATTCAGGAGTTATTTTAATTACAGCAACACATTCAAGGGCAAATGTAAACAGTGCCATTAATAAATTACCAACTAACTGAAAACGTTACATGAAGATCCCGGCCTCGGAAATGGCTTCACATTAGACACTCCGTATGCTCTGCTGTGGTCCTCAATGTCGGCAACGAAGATCATGGTGTGACACGGTCTTCAGGAAGAAGCCAGGCATGAGCAGTGGAACAGAGCCCGGGACTTTTCTGCTCCAGTCTTTTCATTTCAGTCCACGGCTCCGTCTACTCCTCCACCAGAGTGACGTTCAAGCTGAAACCTGGAGAATCATCGTTAATTTCTCACTTTTCCTCTTTTCCCACAGCCAATCCATCAGCCATTCTGGGGGGTTTACCTCCAAATTATATCTTGAATCCACCCACTTCACTCCATGTCTTATTATTCATTGTAACTGCCTCTTTCCTATTCTCTGAGCTTCCATTTCCACCCAATGGGCCATAATGATCGCTTTAAGACACAGACTTCTTTAAACTATTTTTATTTCTTTTTAACTGGAGGATAACTGCTCTACACCGTCGTGTTAGTTTCTGCCATGCATCACCATGAATCAGCCACAGGTGTACATACGGCCCTCCCCCTTGAGCCGCCCTCCCGGCTCCCACCCCTCGCCTCCCCTCTAGGTGGTCACAGAGCCCGGGTGTGAGTTCCCTGCGTCCTGCAGCGATCCCCACGCCCCCTTTGCCAGCGCTGATGTGCGTTCAGTGTCGTTCTCTCGGTCTGCCTCTGCCTCCCCTCTGTCCACCGTGTCCACAAGTCTGGTCTCTGGGTCTGTGTCTCCAGCGCTTCCCTGAAAAGAGCTCCATCAGCGCCGTCTTTGCAGACTCCATACACGAGCATTAGCTGCCCTGGGTGCACCGTTAAGCTTCTTCCCACGCCCGCCGCGCCTCCTGTAAGCCCTGCCTCCTCGCTGCCCGAGCGCCGGGCCCTCAGCAGCCGGGCCCTCCGCAGCCGGCCCTGCCGCCTCTCCCTCCTTGCCTGCGTTGCCCGCCACTGGCTCTCTTCTTTCTGGTCCCTGCTTAGTTACCGCTGGGTGCATCAGGTCTGAGCGGTGCGCGGGGTCTCCGCGGCGTAGCTCTGTGACTTTCTCGGGGCGTGCGGCTCCGAGTGCGCGGCTCTGCAGCTTCCGGCACCAGGCTCTCCAGCTGAGGTGCTCGGCTCAGCAGTCATGACATGCAGGCTGGGCTGCCCCGTGGCCTGTGGGATCTCGGTTCCCCACCCAAGGATGGAGCCCATGAACCCTGCCCTGGGAGGCGGACTCTCACCCACTGAGCCACCGGGGCAGTCCCTCCACCACTAATCCTCCAAGCTCCGGCCTCACTGCCTCCTTCTGTGACTGCAGCCGTCGGTTTCGCTGTTGCTCAGTCACTAAGCCACGTCTGGCTCTTCTGTGACTCCATGGACAGTAGCTTGCCAGGCCGCTCTGTCCACGGGACTTCCCAGACAGGAACACTGGAGTGGGCTGCCGATTCCTCCTCCGGGCTCACAGCCACGTCAAGCTTAGGAACACTTCAAGGCCTTTGCCTGGGCGCTCTCTCCTTCCTGGCACAGTTTCCTCCCAACTGTCCCATCACTGGTTTCTTCTCTTTATCCAAGGCTCAGTTCTGAAAGACATTTCTCTGAGCATATTATCAAGCAATGCCTTCCACCTCACCCTCATGCCTCCTGATTACTTTCATCACCTCCATTGTTTCTATAAAGAAGCTGACATTTGTAACTATCTCTCTGGTGAGTTAAAAATGGGGGAAGGGGAATCAGAGTATATAAACCACTTTTGCTATCATATCTTTTTGTTCTCAAGTGTCACTACTACTGATAGCATTTATCAAGTGAAGGCATCACAACTTTTATTAAATTACTTTGGGGGGTGTTTCCTCTTCAGTCCCGGTTCCTGCCCAATCCCCCAGATACTCTGGGTGCCGTGGAGCGACTCTTAGTTCCGAGGAGGCGTGTCGGGCCCACAGTCTCCCCTTCACCCGGGCTCCTTCTGTTCGTGGTCTCTGGGTGTCTTCCCCCACCCTTACTGCAATGACTGTCACGATCAGTGGCATTCTGGGCTGGTATCTACCAAGATGGAATTGAACCCACCTACATTTGGGGCTCTGTGTTGGCACTTGGTATTAATGATCATGGATCTCACCATTACCTTTCAGCATGGCATGAAGTCCCAGTCATCTAGACGTTCATTCCCTGAAACCAGTCTTCTTCCAGGCGGATGGAACACACAGCATTTCCACGTGCTCCTTGTTATGGGGATTGATTCCTTCCTTGTGGTTGTTCTTGGGGAAGGGCAAGCCTGAGAGGTTGCCCAGCCTGGGCACCCTCATGCCCAGCACAGAACTTCCCAGGGGGGTTGACATTCTCCCCAAAACTTCAAACTCAAGAATTATGTTCTAGACCCAAAGTCCTAGGTGACCTCAAACCTTCAGCTAGGATACTCCTAGACTTCCTGCTGGCCTCTCTCCTGGCCACATCTCTGGGCTCCTCCTCCTGTTTTATGGGGGCTTTACCAGGCTTGCGAGATCTGAAATTTCTCTGAATTCATCACCTCGCCTTTCCCACTCTTTTACTTTGTGATCTGCCAGCAAGCCTTGGTTCCTGGAGTGTAAAAGCTCAGATTGGGAAACAGCCAGAATAGAGTGCTTTCCTGTAAAAGCCTGGCTTTTAAGACTAAGTTCTTACTAAATATCTATTTTGAAATTCAAAGCTAAGCATTGTAATTAAGATAATTATTCAATAAGTGTTGTTGAGGATTTTAAGGTCTTTTTTTTTTTTCATTTTGAAGCCATCTCAAAAGTGCAGTAAAGTTACAAGTAAGGAAAAAAGGACCATTTTTCCATGAACTTGACCTGAGGCCCCAAACACTTTAGTGTCTATCGTCTACAAACATAAAATTCTCTTACTTAACCACGATCAACCATCAACACCTGGAAACCAGCATCACATATCCTACCAATGAACACTCATAAATATCCCATCATATTCCTCCAAGTGTCCTAAGAATGGCTTCTGAAGTAAAAAGACCAAGTCCAGAATCACCCGCTGCACTTACGCCTCCCGTCGCTGTCCTCTTAGCCCTGGAGCACTGCTGGGCGGTGATCTCACGGATCTCCTCTGGCACTCCTGCTACTCCACCCTCCTTGTCTGTGAGATGTTAGAGCACCGTCTGAAGCTGTGCGTAAGAAGACAGACACTAAGACCCCCAGGGTCAGGGTCTGTCTCCATCAGTCCTGAGGGTGTGGATGTGGGCAGTTTATGCAAACACCTTGTGCTTTAGTTTTTGTGCAGGTACAGTGAAACTAACAGGTGGCTCAGCTGGTAAAGAATCCGCCTGTTGGGCAGGAGAACCAGTTTCCATCCCTGGAACAGGAAGATCCCCTGAAGACAGAAACGGCAACCCACTCCAGTATTCTTGACTGGGAAATCCCATGGACAGAGGAGTCTGGTGGGCTACAGTTCACGGGGTCACAAAGAGTTGGACCCAACTTACAAACTAAACCACCACACCAGCTTATTTTCTGGGGCGCCGTAAGGACACTCTCCTTCCTGTGCACCCTGAGCCCGAGCTGTCGGGGAAGTGGAACTCCTGGCTGCATCCCTGACCGGCAACTGACAGCGACACGCGGCGCCGGTGCCCCAGCCCCCCTGCTCCCGGCCCAGGCGGTCTGTGCTCCAGGGCCCGCTGTGGGCTGCCGCTCCCCCAGGACTCTGAGTGTGCACGCTGGCTCCCCCTCCTTTCCTCTCGGGCCCCATTCCCCACTCCCATTCTGCTCTTTCCTGGGAGTACTCCTGAACACATTATTTCACACACATCCTCTTCTTAGGGTTCGCTGCCAGGGGACACAGCTTAAGACAGTTTCCATGTTTTAAGAGAGCAGTTTGCTTGCCGTGTCAAGAACAGAGAGCACACAGACCAGCTTGGGAGCTGTCAGAGGCGTCTGAACGGGAACCACGAGGGTAGAGAAGTGGACACACACAGATTACATTTGAAGATGCAGTCTACTGGACTGGGCTCTACATAGGATACAGGGAATAAGGGAGTGACAAACCAAGGGCAAATCAGATGTATGCAAATTGTTTCACATGAGCGGAACGGCACTTTGCTAAGGAGAGCTGATATTCTTAGAATCTCGGTTAATAATATGAAACATCATCGGTAACAAGGACTGCAGACACACAATAGAATTTAATTGCTGCTACCACAGTCTCACACTGGAAAATTACAAGGCCTCGAATTTAATAGGTTTTATTTTTCAGAGTGAAGAGTTTGCTTTTACAATCTTCCACTGCCAGTGATGCTTTTGGGTTAGAACCCATCAGAATCACTTTTTCATCCAGAAATAAAGCCCTTAGCTATTTACACAGATCAGTCAAGTTAGTCCAACTGAAACAAACAAAAAAAAGCTTGCAGTGCTCTTCTTCCTTTATAGTCTAATCTCTTTGATGACCTCAGAAGGGATTTCAATTTCTTTTTATTTTGGCAAGACATTGATAACATAGGCAGAAAAAAACTTTGGTGTGGGTATTGAAGACCTGAGTTCCAGTCCACCAATCCCAGAACTTGAGTGGGTCACCTAAAATCTGATCCCAGTCTGCTCAACTGACTTCACTGCATTCTGCAAATATTTATTGAATTTATCAGGCTCAGTTACAGATTAAGAATACAGTGGCGAAAACCATCATTACAGTCCCTGACCTCACAGAGTTAAAGGAGGATAAAATTCACCCTCCTTATCCACAGACAAAATTGACATTTATAATATAAATGTTTTATAAACTTAGTGGGGTGGACAAATGCAAGTATTACTATTAGTGTCTGTGCTGTTTTTCTACCTGTAATTTCTCAAATGTTTCTGCCAACTTTCAAATATTATCAATTGCAATTCACTTGCTTTTCTGATGCATTCTGAAGAAACGGTCATGGATGGTTGTGGCATAATCCTCCATCTGGAACTCCTTAGGGCCAATATATTTTGAAATTTAGGTATCACTTGAATCTTAGATAATTCAGAGCAGATATATTAAGTAATACTCCCTAAAGGGACTGGGGACTGATCCCTGTTATCAAACAATATTTCTGCAGTGAGCCATAGGAATGCTTCCATTCAGCATGATGAATAAAATAGATATTCATGTCAGTTTAATTCAACATTGGTTATCAGATTAATGATTAAAAAAAATTTTAAACCAAGTTTGGTTCTCAGGTGTGTATTTGGGGGTTTTTTGGGGTGGAGGTGGGGGATTGTTTTATTTTTGAGGTCTTTTTTTTTTAATTGCATTTAAGGAATCGTAGACCTAGAGGGCATATTGTTGCAAATAAACAGGACATGGGTTGGAGCTTAAAAACCAAATTTATCAAAGATATTCATTACAACTGCATTTGCTATAATGGTATTTGACCTATAGATGACCCAGCCTTATAAATAAACTTAAAGCACCTCCAGGTCCATTAATATTTCATTGATCCATAAAATACTCCCAAGTACTTATATTTATCAGCTTTGTAGAAAACTATATCTGACGTAGAAACCACAGGAAAAATAAATAAATAAAGGCAGCCCAGCTGTGTCGTCCAGGATCGTAATTCATAGGAACATTAGCAGTCAGCCATCACGTCATCTTTAAGGCCCCAGGAGAGAGGGGCCACTGAAAACTGGCATGGCAGAGCTGGGCCATGCCACGTGGTGGGCCAGCTTACCACATGCTTGAAACGGCACCATCGAGAGAGATGGCTTTAAAATTCACATTGGAGCCAATGGCTTCCTAAAATCAAGACCAACTTCCTTTATCTTAGTCAGTCTCTAAAGAACCTTACCTTTCTCCATTTTTACTGATGGCCTGTCACAATGGCCTTCTAATACACAAAGCTCCCATCCACCTTTGCCTGACTATTTCTCCTGCCTAAAATACCTGAACAGGCCCTACTCTTTACACAAATGGCTCCTCTTTATCATCCTGTTTCAGCTCAAAAGCACAAAAAGATCCCCATCGTTATCTGATCACCCAACTGATTACACATGGCCCACCTAGATAGCCTCTCCATGCTGCTGTCCTTAACTTAATCTGTAGCATCCCCTTTGCCACCAAAGGAAACACAATCACAGATTTGGGAAAGTAGGACATGGACGTCTTTGGAGGCTGATCATTCTCCACTCTTATGTCCTCCAAGGCGTCAAGTAGAGCTTTACGCATCAAGTCGACATTTCAGGAGGCAGAGTGTCTCACTTCTTTCACTGATGAGGAAAGAAGGGTGTGCCTGAACAGAGCACGCACGATGACAGATCAAAAGGAAGCGGCAGACGCCCGGGAGGGCCTCAGAGCCACCAGACAGAGCCCCAGGCCACGGTGAGAGACTTTGTGGATCGTTTACTCTGTGTCACTTACTGGGTGAGCTCTGTCTGGTGACTTTGTGCGTCTCATAGACTCTAATAAACTGTGGAAAATTCTGAGAGAGATGGGAACACCAGACCACCTAATCTGCCTCTTGAGAAATCTGTATGCAGGTCAGGAAGCAGCAGTTATAACTCGACATGGAACAACAGACTGGTTCCAAATAGGAAAAGGAGTACGTCAAGGCTGTATACTGCCACCCTGTTTATTTAACTTATATGCAGAGTACATCATGAGAAATGCTGGACTGGAAGAAACACAAGCTGGAATCAAGATTGCTGGGAGAAATATCAATAACCTCAGATATGCAGATGATACCACCCTTATGGCAGAAAGTGAAGAGGAACTAAAAAGCCTCTTGATGAAAATGAAAGAGGAGAGTGAAAAAGTTGGCTTAAAGCTCAACAATCAGAAAACGAAGATCATGGCATCCAGTCCTATCACTTCATGGGAAATAGATGGGGAAACAATGGAAACAGTGTCAGACTTTATTGTTTTGGGCTCCAAAATCACTGCAGACGGTGACTGCAGCCATGAAATTAGAAGACGCTTACTCCAGGGAAGGAAAGTTATGACCAACCTAGACAGCATATTCAAAAGCAGAGACATTACTTTGTCGACTAAGGTCCGTCTAGTCAAGGCTATGGTTTTTCCTGTGGTCAGGTATGGATGTGAGAGTTGGACTGTGAAGAAGGCTGAGCGCTGAAGAATTGATGCTTTTGAACTGTGGTGTTGGAGAAGACTCTTGAGAGTGCCTTGGACTGCAAGGAGATCCAACCAGTCCATTCTGAAGGAGATGAGCCCTGGGATTTCTTTGGAAGGAATGATGCTGAAGCTCAAGCTCCAGTACTTTGGCCACCTCATGTGAAGAGCTGACTCACTGGAAAAGACTCTGATGCTGGGAGGGATTGGGGGCAGGAGGAGAAGGGCACGACAGAGGATGAGATGGCTGGATGGCATCACGGACTCGATGGACATGAGTCTGAGTGAACTCCAGGAGATGGTGATGGACAGGGAGGCCTGGGGTGCTGCGATTCATGGGGTCACAAAGAGTCGGACACGACTGAGCGACTGAACTGAACTAAACTGATAGACTCTAAAAAGTCTATGTTTTACATCCTAAGGACTCGACTTTACATCTGAAGGACTTGATTTCTGTCAGTCTCTAAACTCTGATTTCTACTTTGCTTAGCTCTATTTTCAGGCATGCTTTCTCTATGCGCAAACCCTCAGAAATGACAGAATTACATTATCTGGAAATCCGACAGGGGCCAAGTACAGCAGATAAGAACACGTCTTCCTCTGGTTCTGCGATTCTAGATGGAATATTATTGAAGCACTTTGCGTCAGTGGGCCAGCCAAACCTATGTTGTGCTAATTGGCTCAGCGTGCTCACATGCCCACCCCTGGAGTTGGGAGCAGTAATGAGATCAGCGTCTACCACTCATGGGCTGAGAATGGAGAAGGATGATACCATGGAAAATCAGAAGATCGGACAGTTGTTGCAACGGAATAGTCAGCAAATATTCACTGCAAATAATTTTGTTTCCCTTTTCTGGGAGATGCTAGGCAGATTGATGTAAACTATGACATCATTCTTGTTAAGAGTCTCTGAGAAGCACAAAATCCCCAGACAGAGCACACACAGTAAATGATCAATGAAGCTTCTCAAACAGAACCGGGCTTTTCCCCCACATTTTTATGACCCTCTGGAGGCACCTCGTCCTTTGTTTTGATCTAAGCATCATCATTTATGCTCTCCAACTACATCCCTCTTTTCTTATTGGTGAAAGTAAGACATTCTAAATATAAACTATTTGCTCTTCTCTTTTGGTTGAAATATGACCCTACCGTTGGGGCCTAGAATTATGAGGGTAAGCAACAAGGCCGTTACTATTGTGACGACAATGTCTAATGCCCACCTTCCTCTCAGGGCCCCTACCAACATCTTCAGAAGATACGTGATTTACCAGTAAGAAGATTATGCTCCAGAAAATCCCAGCCATGCCTGTTCTGCCATTCTGATGTTGCTCGATGAGCAGATGTTGCTCAAAGAATATGTCAAGAGCCACTGGGTTCACCAGCTCTCACCCACAGGCCACAAAAGAGTTTGTGACTGTAATCAAAGTTTGTCATCCACCCAGAACTTAAGAAATGAATTTTGATAAAAGGAAATTTAAGCTTCTGAAAGTTACCTAGCCCTAGAGCCATAGGGGTGAATTCTGGGTCCAAAAAGAAAAAAGAAAAATCAATCATGACAATTATTTTACTAAATTATTTTAAACTGCAGCGTATGGAGAAGACTCAGGTAAATGTCGGCTGTCACACCGACAAGCAGTGCTGTCCCCACCACTGCTGACCTTTTTCTTGTTAAAATGCATGTCAATATGCAAAATAGAAGTGTTCCCTATCAGAGCCAAATGTGCTCTCCATTTCTAGGGGCTTCTAAAACAATCTGGAGAAAATGGAATTCAAGGGACAATTCTGTTTTGCTAGAGACATGAACAAACAAGCTTTAAAAATTGTCTTATTTGAGGGTTGGCTCTTTCATCGTGCCAGTGGATTCAGACCCGAACTTGCTTCAAAATAAGACGAGAGGTGTGGGATGCCCTGATAACAAAACATTCCATGATAACTCAGTCATTCAGAGCTCATGTCTCTGCCAGCCTCCACATCTAGAATAAACCAAAAGTGAGCAGAGGCATAAGAAATAAACCTCAGTATAGTCAAAACAGAGGCTGCCAAACCCAATGGCTTTGCTAACGAGAGAGAGATAATTAGAATCTATGGGCTCCTATACAACTAGTAGTAAAAAATCTAACAGTCTGGGTCTATCAGTCAAGGGCTCATCAGAAATCAGAAGGCACCACTCTCAAATTCGGGTGTTTCACAGACCGCTCGGTAAAGGAGCGTGTGCACAGGACAGCCAGGGAGCGCCACCATCCCCAGCCTGACGGGCAGGGCTCAGGGGAGTTTCCAGAGGGGAAGAAGGAAAAGCTGGGTGGAGAACACTGCCTTGACTACAGCCGAGGAGACACGAGCCAAGACAAACCCAGACGAAGGGAACCTAGGAAGTAACATCCCAGCCCCACTCTCTCCTCTCCCAACTCGCTGAATGGAAAGCTGGAGGCGCAGTCGCTAAACATCGGAGGGGGAGGGGGATCTGCTCAGGCAAACAGAACCTGGGAGGCTTGACAGATCCTGCGGATTTCTCATCTCATGGCATTTGGGGAAACCCAAGGTGACTGTTAAAAAAGCACAGGGGCACAGTCAGAGGAATTTCTGATAAGACCGCAGAAGAGACAGTTTCTACAGCAGATGCCAGGATATCTCAACGTGTGCATGGTTCACTCAAAGTACACAAATTCTCTCCCCAGAGAAATTCAGATACACATCATATGAAACAAGACTGTTTAAGGCAGGGCCCCACTTTTCCATGGTACCATTAGACACCCCTTTAGTCTAGATACATCGATGATTTAATAACAAGCAGCCCAGAAAAGTATACAAAGACTTCCATAAACTCATCTTCAACAGGTAGAGACATGTTTGGGAGATTCTTAGCAGGTTTCTCTCCAAAGTGGTTAAAATTCATTGGTTCATGCACGAAACACACAAAAATCATAACTGACATTTTATTGAGTTCTTACTATGCATTGGGAACTTTACATGCAAATACCATTTTATCCTCACCTTCGCCTCATGAGCTAGTATGATTACTTCATTCTCATTTCACACTAGACAGTTGAGTAATCTGTCCAAGTTTCCACAGTCAGAAAGATCCAGTGCCTGGCATAAATGTGGGCACTCTGGCTCCAGAGCCTGCATTCCTACCAGACACGCAGCTCCTCTTTTCCGCGTTCACAACACCTGCTGTGTGGAAAGCAGAATGCAAAGATGATTTTTAAAAACCAAAAGAAAGAACCACTTTGTGGTTAATCTAAGTACAGAAAAGGCATCCGTGGTCCAATACTTTGCTACTGCTGTGTGACACATTACAATCAATTTAACAGCTTAATGACACCCATTAATCAGCTCTTGGTCTGTAACAGGCCAGAAGTCCAGGCAGGGCACGGCTGAGTTTTCTGCTCTGGGTCATACAAGGTTGAAGCCCAGGGCTTGGCTGAGCAGCATTTGTGTCTGCTGCCAGAGGCGGATCTCTTTCCTGCCTCCTTCAGATTGCTGGAATAACCCAGTTCCTTAAGGCTGCAGGGACTGAAGTCTGTTTTCTCTGTGGCTGTTGGCAAGGACCACTCACAGCTCACAGAGGCACCAGACTCCTTGCCATGTAGCCTCTTCCATCCTCAGAGCTGGCAATAGACACCCCCACTCATGTCAAATCCCTGGCATGCTTTAAACCTTTCTTCATGGACAGCTCCGTTTCTCCTTCAAAGGCTCACCTGCTAAGGCCAGGCCCACCCATGACAATCTCCCTCTTGTGAGGTTAATTCATTATGCATCTCAATTTATATAGGCAAAATCCTTTTTTCCACAAGAGTGAAAAAAATCCAAAATCCTTTTTTCATCATATTTACAGGTTCCTCTCACACTCAAGGGGGTGGAGTAAGGGTTATCCAAGGCAACTGACACCAAAGATCACACCAGAATTCTGCCTACAACCTCTGGTATTAGCACAGCATGAACACAGAGCTAATAATATAGACATAGAAGCCCTTAACCATGCAACATTGACTACACGCTATACAGGCGGCCCCTGCACTCAGCCACTGTTATTCAAGCTGCCTGATTTCTCTGAACCTCGGGGCACTCCCTGAGGTATATATAGTATATACCCCAAAGGGTTGCTGGGAGGAGTAAGGAGTAACTCTGTGTGACTACCTAGCACAGTACCTGCAAAGAGGAGGCACTGAGTAACTCTCAGCTGTTACAATTAACATTAGCATTGCTGAATTATTTAACCAGAATTGAGATAAGCTCAGAATGAGTTCATAGCACAGCCGAGAAAGTCTCTGGCTTCTGTGTTTTAACATGGATTCTGGGAGCAATAAGCCTGGTCACTGATGCATCGACTCAGAAATAAAAGCAAGTGGCCCCTGGCAAGAAAGGAACAAGAATATCTCACATTCCATCTCCATTTACAAGAGATGTATCACTCCTTATAGATTCCTGCAACAACAAGAGCACAAAGGCTTCCAGAGAGACAAGCCTGAGATATTCTAATATATGGACAAAAACATTTGTATGATTCTTCAAAGCGTAGTCTCTGCCCAAAGCAGACAAGCAACTGAAAAAGTAAAAATGTCCCCTCCCCCCATTTATTTATTAAACTATCACAAGCCCCTCATTTGCATTTGCTTTCATTCGAACAGCAGTGTGTGTCAGGCAACTTCCTACAAGACAGAACTTATTTGAGCTCCTTTTGCCTCATCCGTCAAGGGAAAGCACGCAAGGAGACGAGGTGAGTGCTGCTTCAAGGGGGACTACGTCCTCTCTGGGAGCATCGCCCTCTGTAACTGAGAACAACAAGGGAGCATTTTCTGGTTTTGTTTAGAGCAGTGGCCTCAAAAGTTGAAAATAGACATGAAGAAAAGGCAACATTAGATCATCTATTTATACTTATTTTCATACTAAAAATAAGAAAGAAATGAAGCTTTGTTATATTTTTAATAAGCTTGGCACTTGTCACACTTGATCTGAGTCAGCTGCATATGGTGTTGCAGGAATCCTGAAAAAAGATGGGAATCCTACAACCCAGCAGAATTCTTATCCCTTCCAGCCTACAGCATCTTCAGGTTTTTCCAATTTATACGTGCCCAGTAATAAGGATCCAAAGGTTTCACTACCTGCTCATCACTATGGGGCTTCTCAGGTGGCACAGTGGTAAAGAATCCGCCTGCCAATGCAGGAGACCCAAGTACAGGGGTTCGATCCCTGGGCCGGCAAGATACCTTGGCGTTGCAGATGGCAAGTCACTCCAGTTGTCTTGCTTAGGAAACTATAGACAGAGGAACCTGGCAAGCTAACAGTCCATGGGGGTCACAAAGAGTCGGACGTGACTAAGCACGCGCGCGCGTGCGCGCGCACACACACACACACACAAACACACACGCGCACGCGCGCGCGCTCTTAACTATAGCAACTCTTACAAAACGGAGGAGTGGCTTAAAAACTCCTGCAAGGAAATCTGAGCTGAAGGAAATGTCAACAATGCAAAGAATCTGCATTCAATAAGAAAACAGCGAAACTTCCACTCCTATGAGCTCTTCGTCAGTTACTTTGTGAGATTAAAAAAAAAGGTGATGATCACCTAGATCTGCCAAGAAATCAAAACCTACAGAGTTATCAAGAAGGCTATTTTACATATAGATTTACAGTTATATCAACTGTCCAATTCTTTTCTGTATTAGAATATAGGCTGCAGAAGGGCAGAGACTTAATTTTTAAAACACTACTTTCCTATAGTCTTTGCTTGAGACATAGTAGGTGTTCTACAAATATCTATTAATAAGATACCGAGTTTGTAATGATGAATGGGGCAGATTATATTTTCCAAGGATGTGTCCAACAGTATCTCCCATGCCACATGTGGCTTACAGTGAGATCTCATTTGCTTTTAACAGGCATAGTCTCAGTCCCCACTTCTTAAATCTGGACAGGCGTATGACTGCTTGGATGGACAGCTTAGGAAGAAAGGAACAGTCTCCTGAGATTAAGTCAGGAAAAGCCAGGCAGCCTCTCCATCTGGTCTTCTTCTGAGGTTTGCTCTGAGGGAAGCAGGCTGACAGGTTAGAGGTTGAGCTGGAGACCACCATCATGGGGACGCCACAGGACTGTGCCCTGGTCAGTGGCCCCAGGCGAGTCCCAGGGCTCCAGTCCCCTGACTGCGGCCCCTGAACATCCAGCCCATCAAATCTTCATATGACTGCAACTCTGGCCAGCACCATGCTGGGCTTAGTGACTCAGTCGTGTCTGATTCTTTGTGACCCCGTGGGTTGGACTGTAGCCCACCAGGCCCCTCTGTCCATGGGATTCTCCAGGCAAGAATCCTGGAGGGGGTTGCCATACCCTCCTCCAGGAGATAGTCCCAACCCAGGGATCAAATCATGTCTCCCGCACTGCAGGTGGATTTTTTTACCATCTGAGCCACCAGGGAAGCCCCCTGGCTTCCACCAATGAGGGATTCCACACAAAGACCACCCAGCTGAGCCCTTTCCTAATTCTGACCCAGAAAATGTGAGCAAAACAAAAGTGTTGGTTGAAATTACTCAATTTGGGGATGACTGGATGCTCAGCACAAAGAAACTGGAATAATGGTCCTCATTCCAAGTACATGTGAGGTCTCAGTATGTTTTAAAATAACATGAAGCCATCAAGTCAAGAAGCATGTAAAATTTTGCTTGAAGATCACATTTAACACATATTTTGTTTAGTGAGAGCACAGATTTTACTATTAATTAATAAAATAATTAGATTACAAGCTGTTTATTTCAGTATCATGTTGCTCATTTAAACTTCCAACTTACTTTTATTTATGCTTTACAGTGGACACAAGATATCAGTATTTCAGTGCAAATATATGATCTGTATATGGGGGGAGGGACTTAGCGGTAAAGAATCCACCTGCCAATGCAAGAGACACAGGTTCGATCCCTGGGCTGAGAAGATTCCCTGGGGAAAAATGGCAACCCACTCCAGTATTCTTGCCTGGGAAATCCCATGGACAGAGGAGCCTGGCGGGCTACAGTCCACGGGATCACAAACAGTCAGACATGACTGAATGACTAAATAGCACAACAACTTCCTTTCCTCATCAGGAAAAGAGGGCTGATTACAGCATCAACGGCACAGACTTCCGGCCAGAATTAGATGAGATTATATTTTCTCTGAGGTGGGGAGTGGAGGCCACTGCCCGAGAGGAGTCTCTGCTCTCCTGCTCATGGCCCAGTTTGCTTGGGTGATGCATGTAGCTGCTCTGCAACTTGCCCTCACCAAGAAGCAGCTAAATGAACAGCACTGCTTGCCACCCACGAGTCCAGGACTGACGCCCCAGGTGTTCTACGCTGCTTCTAGCAGATGGCAGGCGCTCAGCACACGGTGGCTGCTGGCCACACGGAGGTTCTTCTCTCACTAGGTTGCAAGCCCCGTAAGGGCAGGATTTTTGCCGGTTTTAGTTGCTGCTATAGAACAAGGCCTGACACATAATAGATGTTCAATAAATTCGCTTATTTAATAACCAATTTATTTAATGACCAGTTAAACACTTGTCATCAATAGGAAATACACTATCCCTTATGGGCTTCCCAGGCAGCGCCAGTGGTAAATAATCCAGCTGCCAATGCAAGAGATGCAAGAGATGCGAGTTTGATCCTTGGGTGGGGAAGATCCCCTGGAGGAGGAAATGGCAACCCACTCCAGTATTCTTGGCTGGAGAATCCCATGGACAGCAGAGTCTGGCAGGCTACAGTCCATAGTGTCGCAGCGTCTGACATGACTGAGCACACCCACTGTCCATCCAGACTGTCTGTCCTTAGCCTTTCCATCTAAGCATCCCATGTTTCCTAGATTTTCTGACTGGGATTTTTTTATTCAATGAAGAGTTATAAAGCACTTCTTTTATTCTGAATACCAACCTACACTCCAGGATATCTTCCCCTAGGAGTTTATCTTCCCACAGACAGACAGGGAGGGAGACTACATTTCAGGTAGTTAATAAGGTCAATGAAAGAAAGAAAGTCCAGTGATGTCAGGGAGTTGGGTGGTTCATTGTTGAGAGGGAATGGTCAGGGAAGGATCCCGAGAAAATGGCTTCTGAGCTGATCTCCCAAAGCTGGGAAGAAGTCAGCCATGGAAAGAAAGAGCTGACAGAAGAGAATTCGAGGCAGTAGTCATGAGGCGGATCAGGGGTCACACTGTTGCTGCCGTTCAGTCGATCAGTCGTGCCCAGCTCTCTTGTGACCCCAAGGACTGTAGCCCACCAGGCTCCTCTGTCCATGGGATTTTCCAGGCAAGAATACTGGAGTGGGTTGCCATTTCCTTCTCCAGAGGATCTTCCTGACCCAGGGATCAAACCCACAGCTCCTGCATTGGCAGGCAGGTTTTCTGTGTTTTTTTTTTTTAATCACTTTTAACACCTTAGCAAACAGCATTGTCTAAATGTGGAAAAAAGGGACCATCAGCTGCATTCAGTGAGCCCAGAATCACCCTGAGGAACCAGGAGATGCTCAGAAAGCACGTCAGATGCTAAGTGTGTCCTTGTGCTTCTCATCTTTCCATCTCAAACCACCATTTGCCAACTGTTCCCCCATATTAAATCCACTAGACTGTTCTGGAAGTGATGTGTATTTTTTATGAATCTGAATACACACATACGTGTGAACATGTGCATTTTGCAAATGACCCTGAAGCAAGTACCAGTTCCTGCTGTCTACGGTCAACCTAGGTTTGGGGATTTTTTTCCCTCCCCCTTTCTGTCTCGAAGCACAGAAATGCTGCATTTTGTATGTTTTCCCCACTGTGATCATTCTGATGTTGTGACTGTGTATTGGTTGCCCCGGCAACATGGTAGGCTTGGATCTGATTGGTCAGGCTGGCAGGTTCACTGTCAGAGTGTGGGCCCAGTTTCGAGCGGTAGATGCATGTGTGTTAGCCAGCGCTACATGGACAAGCTTGGCCAAGGAAGCCTGGTCTAGCAGAACCTCTGTATCCCTTCTGCCGGCTAACAAGACCTTTCTTCCATCTGCTGTGAATATCCCTTGCACTGCTTCTGGGAAGATGCAAACTCGTCTGTATCTTTCAAATACCTGTTAGAAAATGTGCTCTGTATCGGTATTTCAGCCCACAGTGCTGAACACATTTACCTGTAGTGAGAAATTAATTCTCGAGAAAGTTAAGGGAGGATGATCCAATTGCTGGGCCATGGGATTAGAATCTGCCACACAGCCTTAATTGTGACATGCTGTGCAGTCTGGAGTGAGCCACAAACTCAGGCAAATGCTTCATTTTCTGTAAAGAAATTCCATTCATAAACAGCCTTCCCTTAAGAATGAGCTCCTAAGAGTGTAGTGTGCTGAAGATTTTAAATGGGACAAAATTCTAGGATGTTTTATGCCAGTAATATGGAATCATTTATTATTCAATTTTCAAGGTGTATTGTTTACTTATTAGAGTCTGGCTCTATTCATTTGCCAATTACCTAAGAAAAATACAAACACCTACCTTTAGCTGAAAATCTTTATTGGCCAGTGAATAAAGAATTCCAGCACAAAGTACAGACCAATGACTAACAAAGTAACAGCTATATTTTTCTTATTTGCACAAATTTCTATATAGCTATACTTGGCTTACTTTTCACAACCTTTGCATTTTCAAAAGCATCACTGACACCTAGATCTACCGTCCTCTCTACATTGGAATATATTATGTTTAACTGCACTATATAGCCAGCATAGTCTTAATATAGACGTAAAAGTCATTGGCAAGCAGTCATTTTTCACCTGGGCTAAGCGTTACAGTACGTTCAGCTCCAGTAAAGCTAACATTTAGGCTGTCCAATTTCAAAGAAAAAAAAAAAATCTGAAGGGAAAAGAGACAAGAACTACCTTGCAAACAGTCTTCCAAAAAAGATGACTGCATAGTAATAATTAATTCCTCTGCTAAACTTACTGGAGGGAAAACATGCCTTATGAAACTCCTATTTTTGCCCCCACTGAGAATAAATGCCTTGTTAATTGTGCACAGAGCAAGGATAGAATTAGAGTACGATCAGGGAACCAACCAATCCTTCAGGATTTAACCAAGAAAACAACTGATATTAGCTCTCAAATATCACATGCTTTCTACGATATCACCTCATGTTCTTGGGTTTTGTTACAGTCTTGTTTGCAAGACCATCAGTGCTTCATACAGAATAAACATGGTTAACAAATTCACTATTTTTTTTTTTTACTCATAGCACAATTACGTAGCCTGAAATCTGTATGAAGGGCATTAATTTAAATGTAAATCCCAGAAGTAGGAAATGGCAACCCACTCCAGTATTCTTGCCTGGAAAATTCCATGGACAGAGGCGGCTGATGGACTATAGTCCATGGGGTCACAAAGAGTCAGACATGACTGAGCAACTGAGCTCATGTGCAAATATTGAAAATATGGACTTTCCTGGGCTCAGCGGTTTAAAAAAAAAAATCCGTCTGCCAGTGCAGAAGACACAGGTTCTATTCCTGGATCAGAAAGATCCTCTGGAGAAAGGAATGGCAACCCACTCCAGTATTCCTGTCTGGGAAATCCCATGGACAAAGGAGCCAGGCAGGCTGCAGTCCCTGGGGTCACAAAGAGTCGGACACCACTTAGCAACTAAACAGCAACTTAAATATATCAGAGTTTTGATGACCCTCCTTTAGTGTGTTTTCATTGTGGGTGTGACACTGGGAACCGCCAGTGGAAGCGGCCTGGGCCTCTCTGGGGTCAAGAGGCCTGCCTGCTCCAGAATTCGTGCACAAGGAAAGTTCTTCAGGGAGCACCCTTCTCTTGGGAAGGGGGTGGGAGCCTTTGGCAAGAACAGCCTCCCCCGTTGAGCCCCGGCTTTGGCCTCTCCTGACCGGTCCTATTCTCAGAAGCCACCCTCCCTGACCTCTCACTCTCTACAACTCTGGGCCGCAGACAAGTGCCCAGAACATCAGCTACCGATCTTTGGGGAAGACAGAGCAGAACCACCAAATGAAAACCGCAGTGCGAGGACAGCACTCATTGAGAGGGGGAAAAGATAATAAAGGCAGGGCCAGGAAGGAGGAGTTGGTTAGAAACAGCAACAAACGCTCACTGGGAGCCGACAGAGATAATCTGAGCAAAGAATGGAGCCCACAGCAGAATCCGTGCGGATCCAGGGAGAGGACGCGGGGCCGAGAAGGAGACAAAAGGACGCGGGCGTCGGCGGCGCAGGGACCACGGCGGCGCACAAAGCCTTCGGTACTACACGCACGCCGCCGAGGTCCACAGGCGCCAGGAAACGCGGGCGAGGGCGAGTCGGGAACAAAGGGTGTCATAGCAACCCCGGCGCCGTCCCGCTACCCCCGCAGGGCTCCTGCTCATCCGTCAAGGAGCCGCCCGGATCCAGACCTGGCATTCTCCCGGGGAGGCTTGAGTCGCCCGTCGGAGGGGTCCAGGCCCTGGCAGTGCACTCCTGTCTCCCTTTCCTCCTTCCGTCGCCCATAAAATCTGAGCTCGGTCTGTGCTAAGCCGCCTCCTCCCTCCTCCCAACAGCTGCTTCTCTGAAAGTCAAGGAAACAATTAGGAAGCAGCATCCTGACACATTCACGTAGGTCCCCAGTTATGTCTCCCCAATTGTTTCAGAGCTGGGTAGAGCAGCCTTCCCCTGCACTCTTGAAAACTCCCCTGTTCCTTTGAAAACAAAGACAAGATAATAACAGAAAACAGGGGGAAAGCACATAAACGCATTTTGCTTGATCTTGAGAAATCAAGCATGCTACTGTTCGAATTCATTTGGGATTGTGGGTTTCCAGTGGGATATAAAGCTCATTTACCTGTGCCTAATTCAGAAGAGGAAAGCTCATTTCCTTCCACCTCTATCTTCTACTTAAATTATAGGTCTCTTCTTTATTAATAGACCATCCTGTCTTTTCTACTTTCTGGTTTGAGTGGGGGGAAATAGTGTGACACCGGGAAAAAAGAGAAGATGAGTGTTTCGCCAGCAAGACTTGGAAGCCTGTACAAAATAAAAGAGAACTTTTACAAGAACCTAATGGAGATATTGACATGTGTGTCTGGAAATCTAAACTTAGCAAAGTGTAAGGGAAGAACAGGCTTTCTCACTTTATTTCTGTATCTGGAAAGTTTCAGCGGCTGGTACCATATGAATATTTATTAATGCATTGTGAATCAGAACCTGTGATTATTACTCAAACTATCTTTTTACCTTACAAGATTCAACTCGAAAGAATAAAAACACATCTGCTTTTGCTCTTCCCATATTTTATTCAATGTTTTAACAGCTTTGCTGTAAATATCTCATCCATTACGATTCAGTTGTGACTGTATCGACTTCACATCTCCTGCTTTATTACTGTCACTGCAGAGAAACAATACACTGTTAATTCTGTTAACTAACAAGTTCATTGTTCAAGCTAGTCAGCGATCTCCTGTTTGTTGGGTCCACATGTTAAAAGAGAATTGGTTATAAATCAAAGAAGGGCTTGAGTGAGGCATGTTCCCTTTGTTCAGAGGAGCGGGTCTTTATTTGAGATCATAGTTTAATATGCTGTCGTGGAAGAGATGAGTAAATCTGAAAATAGGGCCAAATGCAACCATATTAGATAGAGGTTGCATAACCCTCAAAGAATTCAGCTCTGGGATATGCAGGCACCCTTACAGCTTCCGATTCTCTGCATGAAACCTGCACCTCCTTCACAGCTTACATCCAATGGAGACCTTGCAACCTGTCTTCTTCTAGGTTCTTTCCAGCAGAAAGAATGTGTTCCTATTTCTTTTCCCCTAGGTGTGACTTAGTTTGTCCAACTTAGTTTGCTAAGGTGGGCTCTGCATTCCCACAGGTCTGGCTTGCGTTCCGGCTCCAGCATTTCCCAGAAGAACGGGCTGCGAGGATTTAGGTGCCACCCCTGAACCGCATGCGCAAAACGGGCACTGCCATCGTTCCTCTTCATCAGGTCACGATAATGGGAGGAGCAAATCTTTGTGAAGTTCTGGGCCAGTCAGGATTCAGTGCAGAAAACAGAAACCACTCCGGTTATTCCAAGCGTTAAGTGAGTTAATTTGAGTGATGGGTATACCAGTTAGGGCTTCCCAGCTGGTGCCAGCGGCAAAGAACCTGCCTGCCAATGCAGGAGGCATACAGAGACGTGGGTTCGATCCCTGGGTCGGGAAGATCCTCTGGAGGAGGGCATGGTGTCCCACTCCAGTATTTTTGCCTGGAGAATCCCTTGGACAGAGGCTATCCTGGAGTCCACAGTGTTGCAATGAGTCGGACACGACTGAAGCGACTTAGCACGCATGCATATACCAGTTGTCTACTACCATGATCATGTTGAAACACACACACACGTGCACACACACATCAGCTGAAAACAACTTGCTTAAATCACGGGTCTGCAGATCAGAGACAGAAGCTCGGCCCTGGCTGGGCAGTACTCGGCAGTTCTTCCGGTCATGCTGGCCTCACCCCACGCCTTGCTGCTGGCTGCTGCATCTGGGCCAAATGTGTGACTCTCCAGCTGGATATCCTAGGCATTTTCCAGGCAGAGGCAGAGGAGAAAATGAGATCTTTCTTGGGTAATGTTTGCTAGGATCCCATTGATCAGAGAGCTTCATGTTAAGCCCACAGACAGGGTTGGTGTAGATAGAAGGTCCCACCCAGAGGGGCTGCATCTCAGGGTGACCAATCATGCCAGTTTTCCAGGGTCTGAGGAGGTTCCCAGAAAGCAGAACTTTCAGTGTTAAAATGGGGCAGTCCTGGACAAACTGGGATGCGCTGGTAACTGCTAGCACCTTTCTGGGGAAAGAACATGGGTGCAAGGAGGGTCTTATACAAAGGTCTAATAAAAGTCTTATACAAGGACTCAGACGCTGCCTGTCAGGTCACTGGAAGAACTGGAAGGAAGACTGTTAGTTTGCAGGTCACGGTAATGTTTTTGCTGCTGTGACCATTTCTGCTGCTGTCTCAACCCTGGTGATAATCAGACACGGGAACCTGGCGTCTGAATGACATGCAGTCACACTGTGAGCCCTTGCTTGTTAATCGTCATGGTTGCAGGAGGCAGCTCTGTCTCACTCCCACCTTCCAGATCTCGCACAGGACAACTGATGAAGAGAGGCTAACTCTACCCTAGAACTCTGGCCACCCAGGGACCCTGGGAATCATTCTGCCGAGTTTCTCAACCTCCCAGAAGAGGAGGAAGAAACGGGTGTGGAGGCGCCAAGCATCCACCACAAAGGCCTCCACAGGCACGTGGCTCATGGGGAGCACTGTCAGCGGTGGTGGTGGCATCGCTTACATTGATTCACTGGCACGACCCACCCCTAGCCCCCAGGCTGATGACCCTCTCTCTAGGTTAGCTAAAATTAGAAGCCAGCTTCTAAGGTAGCTGATTCCTAGAATGCTACTCTCAAAAGGGTAAAATCATTTTAAAGAAAACAGCTTTTGTAGCATTTCAACTCCCAGGGACAACTGGGGAATTTTAAGACATAAGCCTTTTTCCACCTTGTTTTAGGTATTATTGGGTTTTCTTTTTTTCTCCTAATTCCACTTCTGAAACTTATCTGGGTATCCCCAACCTCTGAAAGGTTTTCTTCAAACTCTGGGTGAAGACTGACATCAGTACTCGTCCCTTCAGCCCAGCTGACGTCTTTGTAATCACATAGTTAAAAGTCAATAAGAAAAGACTAGGAATTCTGAGGGCATCTGAAGTGCGCATCACAGAGCCTGGCCTGTATCTGACCTATTCTATAAAAAAAGAAAAAAAAAAAACACCCTATTTTAAGAAGGTCATTTGTGTCTAGTGATTTTAAAACACAAATGAGCTGAATTTATTAGGGAAAATTCTGTTTCATTAGAGACAATTTGTCTAAGATACAGTTCCTTAAGGAAAACATACCTTGGTTGTGATTCTAAATCTGTCTCCTGAGAAATCTTGGATGCCTGCTGATCATTTTGAATTCTCTGCCACCCTTAACTTTCTGGCTGCATGTTAGAAATCATTTTAAATGAATTGAATAAAATTCACAAGTGTTATATGCCAGCAAATGATGAACTCACAGGAAATATGACTCAAATCCACTTTTTTCATTTTTTTTCTAATAATAAATAGAAATGAACAAATGTGGCTTTAATGACATCTTCGAGTGAGAGCTTTTATATATAGTATCAGTTGGAAGCATGTAATGCTTTGGTGAAATAAATTCCACTCTGCATATTTATAACCAGATTGAAAAAGGTGTGTTTGTTATTTTGTGTGACACACCCTAACGATAGTGAAGTTTTTATATATGAAGATTTACAGGCTCCATCATAAAAACAAACAATACTTCAGCTTACAAAATCTTTCATTGATTGAAGATGTTTTTGTACTTACTTAGTTTCCAATTACTTTTTTAACCTGCACTCACAAACTTACTAATACCTATTCCTCAATCCTGTAAAGCCGTGAACAGACACTCCAAATCACGTCAGTTGAAAGAAAATATGGGGCATCTGTCTAGAGTGACAAGTTCTTTAGACAGCTGAGGTTCTGGTCATTAGCTAATTACAGTTTATGTCAGGCTAACCTCTTTGGGTTGCAAAAAAAAAAAGAAAAACTGGCTCGAGAAAAAAGGGAATCCACTGGCATATAAGTATAGAGGTCTGGTTTCAGACACAGTGGGATGAAGGTGCTCAGATGATGTCAGCAGAGCCTGGCATACCTTCATCTCTCAGCATTGCTTTCTGACTTGTGTTAACTTCCTTTGAAAACAGGATCTGTCCACAAAAGTCACAAGATGATAATAGCTCCAACTATTTCTCTCCCCTACTCTCTCTCCCTCCCACTTCCTACCAGTTGAAGAAAATCAAGAAAATTCCTCAGTTCAGTTCAATTCAGTCACTCAGTCATGTCCAACTCTTTGAAACTCCATGAACCGCAGCATGCCAGGCCTCCCTGTCCATCACAAACTCCCAGAGTCTACCCAAACTCATGTTCATGCCATCCAGCCATGTCATCCTCAGTCGTCCCCTTCTCCTCCCACCCTCTATCTTTCCCAGCATCAGTGTTATTTCAAAAAAGGCAGCTTTTCACATCAGATGGCCAAAGTATTGTAGTTTCAGCTTCAGCATCAGTCCTTCCAATGAATACCCAGGACAGATCTCCTTTAGGATGGACTGGTTGGATCTCCTTGCAGTCCAAGGAACTCTCAAGAGTCTTCTCCAACACCGCAGTTCAAAAGCATCAATTCTTCTGAGCTCAGCTTTCTTTATAGTCTAACTCTCATATCCATACATGATCACTGGAAAAAACCATAGCCTTGACTTTGTTGGCAAAGTAATGTCTCTGCTTTTCAATATGTTGTCTAGGTTGGTCATAACTTTTCTTCCAAGAAGCAAGAGTCTTTTAATTCCATGGCTGCAATTACCATCTGCAGTGATTTTGGAGCCCCCCCAAAAATAAAGTCAGCCACTGTTTCACTGTTTCCCCATCTATTTCCCATGAAGTGATGGGACCAGATGCCATGATCTTCGTTCTCTGAATGTTGAGCTTCAAGCCAACTTTTCCCTCTCCTCTTTCACTTTCATCAAGAGGCTCTTTAGTTCCTCTTCACTTTCTGTCATAAGAGTGGTGTCATCTGCATATCTGAGGTTACTGATATTTCTCCTGGCAATCTTGATTCCAGCTTGTGCTTCCTCCAGCCCAATGTTTCTCATGATGTACTCTGCATATAAGTTAAATAAGCAGGGTGACAATATACAGCCTTGACGTACTCCTTTTTCTATTTGGAACCAGTCTGTCATTCCATGTCCAGTTCTAACTGTTGCTTCCTGACCTGCATACAGGTTTTTCAAGAGGCAGGTCAGGTGGTCTGGTATTCTCATCTCTTCTATTGGCTGATATTGCTCACACACAACAATGGTATATAAGCCATCTACTGCTGTGTAACAAATTAAACCTCAAAAACTTAGCAGCTTAAAACAACATTCACTAATTATCTCCAAGTTTCAGTGGGTCAAGGATCCAAGCAAGTCTTGAACAGAGAGATCCTACAGTTCAGGCTCTCTGACTAACGGCACTCAGGGTGCTGGCCATGGTTCCAGTCATCCCGAGCTTTGGCTGGGGCAGGATCCACTCCCAGAGTCCCTTGGTGGTGCGGGCAGGATTCAGTTCCAGGGGGCTATGGGGCTGAGGGCCTCCTCTCTTCACTGACTCTCTGCAGAGGCCATGCTCTGTTCTCTGTTACATGGGATCTCCTAATGGCAGGTCACAATAGGGCAGGTGGCTTCATCAGAACAAGCAAATGAGAAAGAGACAGAGAGAGGGAATTCACCATCTTTGACCCTAATCTTGGAAGTAACATTCCTTTTACCATATTTTAATCATTAGTAGCAAGCCACAGGCCAGCCCACATTCAAGAGGAAGGAATTACACAAAGCAGTGAATATCAGGAGATGGGGACCAGGGTTGCCATTCCAGGAGCTCCTACCCAAAGAGTAATGAAATTTGCTCATTGATTAAATATAATAATAGTTTATATAATAAATATAAACTGATCAGCAAATTTCACTACTTTTTGTGGTAGGAAATCCCAGGTTAAAACACAAAGCTTCCCTGCTGGCTCAGATGGTAATGAATTCACCTGCAGTGCAGGAGACCCAGATTCAATCCCCAGGTCAGGAAGATCCCTGGAGAAGGGAATGGCAGCCCACTCCAGGATTCTTGCCTGGAGAATTTCACGGACAAACAAGCCTGGCCAGCTACAGTCCATGGGTCACAAAAATGTTGGACATGACTGAGCAACTAACACTCTCACTTTCATGTTACAATATAGGCTTTATTAACAGTTGTTTTAGTCTGTATAATGCTTCATTGAGTAAATGCATCAAAGCTTATTTAACTTTAAATTTATTAAACAGAATTGTTTACAGATTTTAAAATTTTCTCTGCAGTTGCAGATAAAACTGTGGTTCATACTTTTACTATCCAGGAAGAAAACAAACTCAGAAGCTCCCAGGGGCGTGGCAGTGCTAGCCTCTAAAGGAACAGTGGCCACTCAGGCCCAGCTTCCCAGCAACGTGTGGCAGCATGAAAATGGTATTAATCGAGTTCCTGATTTTTCAAGAGAAGCAGGCAATTTATACTGTTATGTGAAGTGTCCTATTGACTGCCTTAAAAAGAAAATAAACAAGAGTATGGGCCAAACAAAATTGATCTGTAGGCTGTTTCATTACACTGACTACCAGTTTGAGACTTATGATCTGGTAGTTATGTCTGAAATCAACCCTAAAGGAGGGGGAATAAGAAGACTATGGAGACAATAAAAAGATTAGTGGTTGCCAGGGATTAGAAGGAAGGGAGTAATGAATCGGCAGATGCCGGGATCCAGCCCCGGTGGATGCAGGGTAATTTGAAGCGGGGACGGAGTCAGTGTCCTAGGAATTCATTGCTTAAAGATATACAGGGAGATTAGAAAGAGACAGTGTAGTAGGAAAATTAGTGGAGAAAAAGATGCTGAATAACTTGGTTTACGTGGGATACCAATAAAGCTTCAAGACAAGAAGCTTGCACCACCTACGCAGGGCAACGGCGCTCACTTGAATAGCGGAGGGTGCCCCTCCTTGGGTTCCCTCTCACATGGAACTTAAAAGCCAAGGCAAAATTAGCAGGCTTGGTGAGCAACCACACTCCAGATGGGAATTCAGCCAGAAAAACGGAGAACAAGAAAGAACGACATGGGGGAATCAGTCTTTCCAGAAACTGATCCGATTTCTTTATTTTCAGGTTTGCTTATATACCTTTTGTTACACATAGAGACAAATGGAAATTTTAAAGTCACACGGGGGTCAGCAGTCCTGACCTTTATCAAAATCAGGTGCTTCATATAAATGTATACAAAAAGGTCTTAGGGGTTTGACATCATCTTCTGGCCATGAGGCCTGCTGACATTTTATGATCCTTTCTTTCTGATAACAGTCAGTCAACCAAAAAACTTATTTTCCATGGGTGATTTTTCTTAAACCAGGCACCACCCTCTGAAGGTACCAGATAAAGTTGCATTCCTATAGGGTGAGGGTATAGTGGGTTACAACTAAGAAAGGAATTTACTTAGCCTAAGGTTAACATGATTAATCTAAAGGTTAATACTTATTTCTCCTATATGCTAGTTATATATTCATTAACATGTATAAGGGCAGGGGATTTAGCAGCAAACATTGGCCCGATAAATGAAAAACCCTTCACCAATATAATTCCTAATCAACCCACTATCCTAATAATTTCTAACTTCCTAAAAGAATCTGCCTTTAGTAAGTCTAAAACATCTCGTGCCTCTCACAGTTGGGAGGCTATAAACAATCACATGTGGCTGGATGAACCTGTACAGGCAGGCTAGATAACCTTCAGAGGAGTTCATAAGTTGAAACACTCTTGTCATGCCCAGGAATTTTTATTAACTGGAACTGTAGGTTAACTCCTTCTCCAGGAGAGGTGATGGGGGAGAGCCCCCGGTAAAGTCAGAGGTGTAGATGAGAGCATAAAACAGTAAAGGCAGACTCTGGTTTTGGGGGTAGATGCTCGGCAACAGGGGGTTTTCCTGAGGCTTGATCCTGCCTTTGCCTATGCCGAAGCCTCCTTCCTCATGACCTTTGCCATGGGCAGAATTCCTCACGCTGGCTCCCAGCAGGCAGAACCCTAAGGAGTTTTAAGGCAGTGAAAATACTCTGTATGATACTATAATGGTGGAGTCATATCATCATACATTTATCAAAACCCATAGAATAAACACCACCATGAGTGAACTCTGATGCAAACTACGGACTTTGTGTGATGATAATGTATGTAAGCTCATGCATTGTAGCAACTGTGATTGACAGTGGGGCAGGTTTTGGGTTTGTGGGGCCAGGGTGTTTATGAGAACTTTTTCTACCTTCATTCAGTTTTGCTATGAACCTTAAACAGCTCTAAAACTACAAAGTCTAACAAAAAAATGGAAAGAAAATTCTTTTAGAATCACATTTATGCAAAACAAGTAAGAATGAAGTTATACGATTCAGTGTCAATCAGAAAAAACACATTTATAGACCAACAGGTACCTTTGAGGGGTGGGGTTATGTGTTTTTACTCTTATCTCCCAAATCTCTTTGAATGAGCAAATGGTACAGAGAGTCCTCACTTTGCACAGAAATGTGGGACTATAAAAATGACTATGCAAGCTGAAACTATGCCAACTGATATTAATGGTAAAAATTCCAGTCATATCATGACCTTTAAAAATGTTGATCAAAACATTAAAACTGTCTTACCATCGGTTCTAAATGCACAGGGAAATGAAAAAATAGTACAACCAAAATTTATTTAGTACACTGTATTTTCATCATTAGAAACACTGAGAATTTCAGTGTTTATTTTTTGTGAAAGCTTATCAGGTAATTCAAATATTACTGTTCTTCGTGTGAAACTTGTGGTACAAAGAGAACGTCTCTTCCATGCCTTGGTGGGTTTTCACACTAAATTCTAAGTTTGAATCAGCTTCCAATATTTTTAAATGAGTACTTTCAGCGTCACGAGCTGTCTCTGAGAGTCCCTAAAGGTGTCTATTTGCCAGAACCACACCCTCTGGCACACCTTTATCCCTGTCTCTTATACACATCTGAGGGGGAATAAGAAGACTATGGAGACAATAAAAAGATTAGTGGTTGCCAGGGATTAGAAGGAAGGGAGTAATGAATCGGCAGATGCCGGGATCCAGCCCCGGTGGATGCAGGGTAATTTGAAGCGGGGACGGAGTCAGTGTCCTAGGAATTCATTGCTTAAAGATATACAGGGAGATTAGAAAGAGACAGTGTAGTAGGAAAATTAGTGGAGAAAAAGATGCTGAATAACTTGGTTTACGTGGGATACCAATAAAGCTTCAAGACAAGAAGCTTGCACCACCTACGCAGGGCAACGGCGCTCACTTGAATAGCGGAGGGTGCCCCTCCTTGGGTTCCCTCTCACATGGAACTTAAAAGCCAAGGCAAAATTAGCAGGCTTGGTGAGCAACCACACTCCAGATGGGAATTCAGCCAGAAAAACGGAGAACAAGAAAGAACGACATGGGGGAATCAGTCTTTCCAGAAACTGATCCGATTTCTTTATTTTCAGGTTTGCTTATATACCTTTTGTTACACATAGAGACAAATGGAAATTTTAAAGTCACACGGGGGTCAGCAGTCCTGACCTTTATCAAAATCAGGTGCTTCATATAAATGTATACAAAAAGGTCTTAGGGGTTTGACATCATCTTCTGGCCATGAGGCCTGCTGACATTTTATGATCCTTTCTTTCTGATAACAGTCAGTCAACCAAAAAACTTATTTTCCATGGGTGATTTTTCTTAAACCAGGCACCACCCTCTGAAGGTACCAGATAAAGTTGCATTCCTATAGGGTGAGGGTATAGTGGGTTACAACTAAGAAAGGAATTTACTTAGCCTAAGGTTAACATGATTAATCTAAAGGTTAATACTTATTTCTCCTATATGCTAGTTATATATTCATTAACATGTATAAGGGCAGGGGATTTAGCAGCAAACATTGGCCCGATAAATGAAAAACCCTTCACCAATATAATTCCTAATCAACCCACTATCCTAATAATTTCTAACTTCCTAAAAGAATCTGCCTTTAGTAAGTCTAAAACATCTCGTGCCTCTCACAGTTGGGAGGCTATAAACAATCACATGTGGCTGGATGAACCTGTACAGGCAGGCTAGATAACCTTCAGAGGAGTTCATAAGTTGAAACACTCTTGTCATGCCCAGGAATTTTTATTAACTGGAACTGTAGGTTAACTCCTTCTCCAGGAGAGGTGATGGGGGAGAGCCCCCGGTAAAGTCAGAGGTGTAGATGAGAGCATAAAACAGTAAAGGCAGACTCTGGTTTTGGGGGTAGATGCTCGGCAACAGGGGGTTTTCCTGAGGCTTGATCCTGCCTTTGCGTATGCCGAAGCCTCCTTCCTCATGACCTTTGCCATGGGCAGAATTCCTCACGCTGGCTCCCAGCAGGGAGAACCCTAAGGAGTTTTAAGGCAGTGAAAATACTCTGTATGATACTATAATGGTGGAGTCATATCATCATACATTTATCAAAACCCATAGAATAAACACCACCATGAGTGAACTCTGATGCAAACTACGGACTTTGTGTGATGATAATGTATGTAAGCTCATGCATTGTAGCAACTGTGATTGACAGTGGGGCAGGTTTTGGGTTTGTGGGGCCAGGGTGTTTATGAGAACTTTTTCTACCTTCATTCAGTTTTGCTATGAACCTTAAACAGCTCGAAAACTACAAAGTCTAACAAAAAAATGGAAAGAAAATTCTTTTAGAATCACATTTATGCAAAACAAGTAAGAATGAAGTTATACGATTCAGTGTCAATCAGAAAAAACACATTTATAGACCAACAGGTACCTTTGAGGGGTGGGGTTATGTGTTTTTACTCTTATCTCCCAAATCTCTTTGAATGAGCAAATGGTACAGAGAGTCCTCACTTTGCACAGAAATGTGGGACTATAAAAATGACTATGCAAGCTGAAACTATGCCAACTGATATTAATGGTAAAAATTCCAGTCATATCATGACCTTTAAAAATGTTGATCAAAACATTAAAACTGTCTTACCATCGGTTCTAAATGCACAGGGAAATGAAAAAATAGTACAACCAAAATTTATTTAGTACACTGTATTTTCATCATTAGAAACACTGAGAATTTCAGTGTTTATTTTTTGTGAAAGCTTATCAGGTAATTCAAATATTACTGTTCTTCGTGTGAAACTTGTGGTACAAAGAGAACGTCTCTTCCATGCCTTGGTGGGTTTTCACACTAAATTCTAAGTTTGAATCAGCTTCCAATATTTTTAAATGAGTACTTTCAGCGTCACGAGCTGTCTCTGAGAGTCCCTAAAGGTGTCTATTTGCCAGAACCACACCCTCTGGCACACCTTTATCCTTTCTGTACGACCATTTTCCTCACTTATTGACAAGCTTGTGTCCACTATGTTCTTCCAGCTGCACATCTAGAGTTTCAAACAGCAGCAACACCAGCGTCCCCGTGGTCGGCTAGCTCTCTGAGAGTTCCGTTTATGCTCGTGGAGAAGTTCAGCATCATTTCTTCTGCCTCTGCTGCACTTTTCTCTTTGTTGACCAGTTCCTTCTTTGGCTGCTTGTGTCACGGGAGCGTATCCCCGGGAGACAAGGAGGCAATACAAGCACACACTTTGCTGTCTGTGTGTGGACTCAACGCAGACACGTGGGGACAAGTCACAGACTGGGAAGGGGCCTGAGGGTGTTAAGGGCGGTGCACACCTGCACTCATGTTGCAGTCTGGAGGCTGCAGAGCTAGCAGTGAGGTTTGTATTGTATGCAACTACTCACTTAATATACATTAGACTCAAAGGTGTACCACGCTTCGGAGTGGGAGGAGACTGGTGTTATTTAACAAAAACTTAATAACTGATTCAGTTCAGGGTCAGTGGTGTCTGACTCTTTGCAACCCCATGAACTGCAGCACGCCAGGCATCCCTGTCCATCACCAACTCCCGGAGTTCACTCAAATTCATGCCCATCGAGTCGGTGATGCCATCCAGTCATCTCATCCTCTGTGGTCCCCTTCTCCTCCTGCCCCCAATTCCTCCCAGCATCAGAGTCTTTTCCAGTGAGCAAACTCTTCACATGAGGTGGCCAACTACTGGAGTTTCAGCTTTAGCTAGTGCATAGCAGAACTATGCAAAGCAAAGACTGCTGGTACTTGAGTATTGGGAAAACTAACTTTATTATAAAATAAAACGATCCTGTGCTCCCTTTTTTGGTCACAGGCAGGCTCAAGGACTAAAGATAGACTACTGAGAAAGACGCACTGCTGGCCGGGTTCCGCTGATTTATGACCCTGGAGACCTCAGAGAACATGCTGTAATGCTATTCTGTTCAGACTCCCTGTGAACAGGTGCATCTGGAGACATATATATTTATGGAAAATGATAAATAATCTTTCTCCCCTACCTTATGTCTAAGTAGGTCATGTTGGCGATATTTTGAGTACTTATTACATTTCATCCAATGTATCTCCAAAAGCATGTTAAATGCAGCTATAGATGCACAGGGCTGGTAGCAGTGAACATCTCCCACTTCAAAACCATGTAATATGATTGTTCTCTGAGTATTAGACTGGGAAACTAGAACATCAGGGATCAGAGCTGAGAAATGCAAAGCCATCTTAGAAATATAATTTTAAAAGCAATTTGATGCTCTTAATAGATACAAAATGGATAAAATTCAACAATTCTTGGTTTTCTAAACACAAAGAACTTGGCAAAATAGCAGGATGAAAGTTCTTTAACAAGGTAAACACAATAGCCATCGTCACTCTTAGTGTTGAAAATCTAGAAGAGTTGTTATCATAGCTAGCAATGCAATCAAAGTATGCCCCACACTGCTGTAAACACTGCTCTAAAGGTCCCTGCTGACGCACTCAAAAAAGGTAAGTGAATAGGAGGAGAAAGGATTAGAAAGGAAATGTTACCATCTTCATTTGAAGCCCAAAAGATCATCAATAAATAAAATCAAGATTCAACAAATGAGTGCAACTAAGAAAAAGGCATATCAGTATTTCTAGGCATCAGGTGGACATTTAAAATGTCCTTGACGATAGTAGGGCTTCCCCTGTGGCTCAGCTGGTAAAGAATCCGCCTGCAATGCAGGAGACCTGGGTCTGATCCCTAGGCTGAAAGACGCTCTGGAGAAGGGAAAGGCTACCCACTCCAGTATTCTGGCCTGGAGAATTCCATGGATTGTATAAATCCATGGGGTCCCAAAGAGTCAGACACAACTGAGTGACTTTCACTTTCACTCTGACACCAGAAATAATCAATTAGAAAATTTAAGGATGTGTAAATGTGATGCCTAAGCTAGCAAAGCTGGAGGTGACCAAATTGAATGTATAAACACAGATAAACAACTGTGTGGATACACACAGGGCTAGTAAGCCATGATCAGGGACAATGAGAATCACAGAGGACAATGCAGGTGAATGCTAGGCAAACTCCGTCTTATGACACATATCTGACAAAATACGCCACTGCTGTGAAACCAGTTTGTACAGGAAGCCATTACATTCTATAATCATATAACTAAATTACCCGAAGTCACACCTTACCTAAAGGTCTCAATGCCCTTTGCTAATCCATCTTTGGAGGTCCAAAGCTGCTCGACAGTTTAAGTTCAACCAATACTAGTACACTGGCTGAGTCAGAGCTTTTGAGCCCATTATCGAAAAATCATACCTTTCCAGGAAGGCAACCTTACGCAGAGTCCAAACTTTGTTCTTTCCCACAAAGTTAAGAACAAGATGTTCACAGATTTCCCATGAATTGCTTGCCACAAATTTCTTTGAGACAATTTGACCATTTCAGCAATATTCCCTTACCCCAGAAAAAATGCACATTCATCAATGTATTATACATATTCAGTTCAGTTCACTCATTCAGTTGCATCCCACACTTTGCAACTCCATGAACTGCAGCACAGCAGGCCTCCCTGTCCATCATAAACTCCCAGAGGCTACA